>PVKS010042587.1:0-15349 GCA_004027875.1 Aplodontia rufa | reverse complement strand
AAAAAAAAAAAAAAAAGACAATTGGAACAATGTATTTAATCCTAGTTAAGGTGATTGGGACAATGTTAGCTGCAGGTGCCTGCCCTAGGCACTGAGCCTGAGCCTGTCCTCTCTCTGGGAGATTGCAAAGTGTGTGGTGTTAACAACCCACTAGCACCTAGGCTGGGCTTTCTCATCAATGTAATAAGAGGGAATGACAAAGAAGGGAAACAACCCTCTCACCATGTGATCTGATGTCACTTAGCACGGTCCCCATGGTCCCCATGCCCGCTGACCTCCTAGGATACTCTGAAGTGGCCACAGTGCTCCGAGCCCCACACCTTCCATCTCTGCTCCTCTAACGTCAGTCACCTGGCCAGTCTTTTCAGGAGGGGAGAAGGTGGAAAGATTCTTGAAGAACCCCACAGCCTTGCCAAAGCTAGGGACAAGCAGAGGCTCAGATGCCCCCAGGTTGCAGGCAACTGTGTAACAGAAGACCTTCTTCCTCCACAGAGGATTTCAGTCCCCGTGTCTGGAATGCACTGAGGTGAAGAAGCCCAGTTTGGTCCCAACCACAGCCCGGAGCTCCCCCACGAAAGAGTGCTCTCGCAGCTCCTCCTATGCCAGCACCCGATCCTCCAGTCTCTCTTCCCGGTCCCCAAACCCCAGAGCCTCCCCTAGGTACACCCACAGCCGGTCCACCTCCTCTGAGAAAAGGTGAGTGACGTTTTCACCTCTGCTTGCTGCACTTGCCTCCTTGGCAGTGAGTTAAGGTAACTGGAAAATTCCTTTGACCCACGGGGAACACCCAGTCTATCCATCACTGGCTGGTGGACTTGGAACCTCTCTGAGCCTCTGTTTTCTCCTCCTGCAGATTTTCTTCTCTGAAAATTTTCTCCTCTGCAAAATGAAAGAATGAATTGTTCTGAGAACTGTAAACCTCTTAGACTGTACTGAAACATAATGAATATTAGCAGTTGTTGCAACTGGTAGGAGCATGAGTTAACGGGTATCAGTTAGCTTCTGCTGCATAAATGTTATTCCCAAACTTAACATCCTTCAAGCAAAGAATGTTTGCTCAGTTCCTGATTCTGTGGATCAGCAATTTGGGCTGGGCTCAGCAGGCTGATTCTTCTACTCCCCCTGGGCTCCACTGAGTGTCTTTGGTCAGCTGGTGGTTTGGCTGGAGGTGAATTGAATGGCCCCAGATGAATCATCTCTGCTCCGTGTCATCTCTTGTCCATCAGGAGGACTGTCTCTGAGAGAAAGAGCAGTATCATGAACAATGCTTCTTGGGTCATAGGCTCCGAAAAGATACGACATCCCTTCTGCTACTCCATTTGCCATAGCAAGTCATAAGATCAATCCAGCTAGTGGGGAGACCCACAAAGTCACATTACAGGGATTAAAATACAGACAGAATAACTGTAGCTGTTTTTTGCATTCTACCTCCCAATTTCAATAACTACTGGTAATTGCTCGATTATTTTGTGTGGGATAATGATGTAATGGAATATGCAGGCATGATATCTGAAGAATTAGAAGATTCCATCCAATCTAATCAACCCATGGCTTCATGAGGTCCAACTTCCCTGGGGTGGTAGGGGTGGGGTCAGCAACAGGCTACCTATTCCTCTTCTGGAACTAGATTTAAAAAAAAAAAACAGAGATATTTACCTAGTTGCTTATTTCAAGAGTCCATTCTCAAAAAGGAGGAAAGACAGCTGACAAAAATATTTAGCATGATAGAGTGATATCAATAGGACAGCAGATCCGGCTAAGAGGAAAATGGAAGAGAAAAATCAAGACAGGAGAAAGTTCAGTTCCCAAAAGACATGTCCTACATTCCGTATAGTTGCAAATGTGACCTTTGAGCTCCTTGGCAAACAAAGCAAAAAGAGAAATTGCTCCATTAATTGTTACATTATGAAGCAAAAGAATACATAATAATAATAATAATTGAACCAATTGCTTGAAAAGCAGCTCTTTCAGATTTTGAGTCTATGAAAAATGACTCATGAGTCTCTACTGAAAAGCAATACTATATGGTGTAGTATATGGAAATGCCTGATAATGTCCTTTCCAGGTGCCCACAAGTCTGTTTCATCTCCACCTCATGATTGAAACAGGAAAATTAATATCTCTGTCATAAATAGAAGGCACCTTTAAAAGCATGTACAGCTGAAACAATGTGTTTAAACCTAGCTACAGATGACTACATTAACTCCTTCCGGTAGGATTTCTCAAGGCACAAAAAGCATACTGGATTGGGCACATTGGCACGTGTCTGTAATCCCAGCAACTTGGGAAGACGAGGCAGGAGGACTGCAAGTTCAAAGCCAGCTTCAGCAACTTAGCAAGGCCCTAAACAACCTAGCAAGATCCTGTCTTAAAATAAAAATATAAAAGGTTGGGGATGTGGCTCAGTGGTTAAGCAACCCTGGGTTCAATCCCAGTACTAAAAAAACATAAAAACAGCAAGTTGGCAAAAATAACTTTTCCAGGGGCCACAACTGGGCGTCAGCCCAGGGCACTGAGATTGAATGAGCTATTCCTTCATCAAAGTGCTCTCTAAAAGTGGGAGCATTTACAGAGCAGGAGGAAGCCGGAAAACAGCATGGGGGTGGTAACTGGAATGCACAATAATATAAAGTAGCCCTCCCCTGTCCACAGAGGGTACATTCCAAGACCCCCCGAGTCAAACCCTACAAGGAAATGCCTTCTCCATCCTAACCAAGCATTTCCCACATACTGTGGTCACTTTTGCAGTTTAAGGCGCTACAGCAAAGCGATCATGAATTTCTTCCTCCTTCTTCACTATTTTACACAGATTTTTCCTTACCATGAGCCTTCAGATACTCAGCTTCTGATATTTTTTTCTTTCCTTATTAAGTCAGGAGCATTCACCTTCTCACTTAAGGGAAGCACTTTACAGCTCCTTTGTGGCAGGTCTAAGATGCAGCATCTCTACTCTAGCACCTACGGGACGTTCTGAAGTCAACTCAGGGTTACTTGAACACAACGATGGGGAATCTGCTCATGAGGTGGCTACCGAGTGTCTGCAGCATATATAGCTTGGATACTCTGGTCCAAGGGATGAGTCACTTCCCTGGTTGTATGGCACAGATGTACCAGGATTTCATCATCAGAAGGCATGCAACTTAAAGCTTATGAATTGTTTACTTCTGGAAATTTCCACTTCATGGTGGGAAATTCACACCATGGTTGACCATGAGTAACCAAAACCATGGACAAGAGGGGACTTCCCGTAATCTATGAAAGTCAAGAGAACTTTGGAGCCAAACAGACCTAGATTCGTGTTCTGTACCAGCTGTGTGACCCTGAGCCAATCACATCACATCCCCATGCCTCTGTCTCCCCATCTATAAAATGGGATTGGGAACAGCGCGGAACCCTAGAATAGGTTGAGGGATTAAAGGAGATACACACAGAGCACTCGTTCAGTGTCTGGTAGATAACAAAATATAGAGTAATCATAGTTAGCACTTCGCCTGGGCTGGCTAATTGGCGTACACACCAATAGGCTAAGTGATTTACGCGAATTTTCTCATCTGAGTTATAACCTTATAGGGTAAGTGCGGTTGTTATCCCCATCTTAACAGATGAGAAAGCAGACGCCCCGGGAAGTGAAATCACCTGCCCAAGGTCACACAGCTAATAAGTAGCCCGGGTGATAGGCATTTATTCACTAAGGTGTCCATGTTATTATTGACCGCCTGAAGGCGATGAGATTTCACTCTCTGCTAAGCGCCTGGTTCCTCTGCCTGGCCTCCAGGGAAGAGGGCGGTGTGCGTGAGGGTGGGGGGAGGTCGTTGCCTGGGGACCCTCAGATACGCTTAGCACTCTGGAGCCAAACAGACCTAGATTTGTGTCCTCTACCAGCTGCTTAGAAGCTGTTGCCTCCTCCCCAGGTCCTACTCCCGCTCTCCCAGCTATTCCTCCAAGTCTGGCAAGAGGAGCCCGCCCAGCAGAAGCTCTCGATCCCGCCGCAGCCCCAGCTACTCCCGCTACAGCCCCAGCAGGTACAGGCTCCAGGCTCAGGCCCCACCTCCTGGGCCACACACCTTAGCTCTGAGCCTCCTCCCTGGCCCCGCCTCTGCAGACCGCCAGTCTCCCAAGCTGTGCGCTATTCGTCCCTCCTCCTTCCTGGAGAGGTGGGCATGGGGAGTTCATTCAGCCTTCTTGTAGTTCTCGGTCCAATCCGGAGTGGGGACAAGGTCCATCTCTACCCTTGTGTCCTAATATCCCCACCACATACACTCCCGAGGCCACACCCCAGAATTTAGTCCCCGTCCCCAGCCTCCCCACCTGTGTTCATCCCGTGTTCGAAGCCCCCAGTTCTCAGCAGGCCCAGGGCCGCGTGCCGCCCACACCCTCTCCCTGCAGGTCTGCACCTCTGTAATGCCCACCCCCCGCGGCTGCGCCCCCTCCCGCAGCCGGGTGCTGGTCCCTTCTCTCGCCTGGGGCCCATCCTCTGCTCCACGAGGGTGGAGGGGACAGGTCAGGCGAGGATATGGGTGACCTCTCTCGGACACACGCGCACAGCAAGGCCAGCCGAGCCCCACCCCGCTCCCCAGTAACCACGCCCGCAACCCTTCAGGGAGCGAGACCCCAAGTACAGTGAGAAGGACTCGCAGCAGCGGGAGCGCGAGCGAGCGCGTCGAAGACGCAGATCCTACTCGCCCATGAGGAAGCGCCGGAGAGACTCCCCGAGCCACCTGGAGGCCCGGAGGATAACAAGGTGAGGCCCGGAGCACGGGGCACCCACCTTCACCCTCGACCCCACTCCCATCCCCACTCATTCGGGCCCCAGATTCTCCTTAAGCCTCCTTGCACTCCTTGAGAACCGTGGGAGCTCAGGCTCACCCCTCGTAACCCCTGAAACGAGGCTTTTGTTCAAAGCCTCCCGGGAGCGGAGTCGTCTGCTTGGTCCACCCAGCTGGACCGGCAGGAGGCGGGGAGGGGCGTGGTCTAGAACTGCGTGGGCGGGGTTGGGCGGGCAGCAAGGGGAAGGGGTGGGGCCATCCTGAGAAGTAGGGTGTGACCTAGGGGTGGCTGGACTCTGGGGTCCCTGGTGCTGAGGTTGATGGTGCGGGCTGCGGAAGGGAAAGGGGTCTGGCCAAGGAATAGAGGCCCAAGCCATGGGGCAGGGCATTGCGCTGGCGGTGGAGACAGACCTTCCACTTCAGACCTGCACACTCAGAGTCAGGTTTAAATATTCCTATGATCATACCAAGTGTGGAGAGTGTAAACAAGATTACTTAGCTGCCGAAGGGACTTAGAACGGGGGCGTGGTGAGTAAAGGGGAGAACGGTGGGTTTGGAGTTGAATCCTGACTGCCTCTTTCTCTTCGCCTCTCGTGGCTGATTTCTCACCCATGAAGCATTGGAGGAAGCATCAGGAGGATGAGAGGAAATGGGGCAAAGAGATATGCATGAACTTTGTAAACGTAAATGCAGAACGCTCTATGCGCCCTTGTTATTGACTGAATGGCCAGAGTAGGTGGACAGGGTTACCTGTCACAGGTATGATCTCAGAGAGGCCCAAAGTCTAAGTGGAAATGAATTTCTCAGATGTCGAACCCCAGGAGAATGGCTGAATGCAGCCCTACAATTGGGTTGATCTTCCAAGCATCAGTCACTCAATCTGGAGACTGGCAGGGTAGCAGGTCTCCTGATGGCCCAGGGCGTCCTCCCTGGAGATGACCTGGCCTGGGAGAAAAAGAAGAGGTGCCCCAGGCCATGAGACCAAGATGGTGGGAATCCCTTCTCCAACACTGCACAGAGAACTCAGCCTCAACTTGTAAGGGATTCCCTTGACTAGACATGTCCTGAGGGTCAGCTTGGGGACAACTGAGACAACATGAGTGGCATTCCAAAAGGCCATCTGTTTTCCTTAGCCAAGCCCAAACAGCCCATCTTTGAGTAACTCGTTCAGTGTCTCTTTGCCACTCTTGCCTTGTCTGATTATTAACTGTAATATCGTTTACCTAATTTGCTTGCAATGAATATACCCTTTTCAGAGGGCCCTACATTTATTTCAGAAAGAGACTTGACAGCACTATAGTAAGTGGAAAATCAGCCTCTCTTGTCTAGAAATAGAGCCTACTAGGAATAGAAGGTTCTAGTAAAAGTAAAAATAGCAAAACAAAACTGAAGTTAAAAAGTTTAGATGTAGAATCTGTTGCCAGCTGGAGGCTCTGATTCCCACTCTTGGTTTGTGAAAATCATTTTTTAAAAAAAGTGAGATTATCACTTTTCAAGACATATCAGCCCTGCCTGCAAAAGAGATGTGGAAAGATGTGTTGGTTGGCTGGGGTTTTTCCCTTCGCGAGGGACTGGTGGATGGCAAAGCCCTCCCGTCCCTGGGGAGACAAGGGCTGCCTGGGTGGAGGCTGGGAGTCCAGCCTCCTCTGGTCCTCTCTCTGGTCTCCACAGTGCCCGGAAGCGCCCCATCCCCTACTACAGGCCCAGCCCCTCTACATCCAGCAGCCTCAGCAGCGCCTCCTCCTGGTACAGCAGCAGCAGCAGCCGATCCGCCAGCCGCAGCTACTCCCGGAGTCGCTCGCAGAGCAGAAGCCGCAGCCACAGCCGGAGCCGGAACCGGAGCAGAACCCGCACAAACAGCAGCAGCTCCAGCTGCGGCAGCCCCAGCCCCGGCTCCCGCAGCAGGAGCCGGAGCTACAGCTCAGCAGACAGCTACGCCAGCACCAGGCGCTAAGCGAGGACCCTCCCTTGAGCCGGCCGCCCAGGGGAACCTGCCTGCTCTCCCTGCCTTCTCCCCTGGTGACAGACACTGAGTTCTCCTGGACCCTATCCTTCCTGCTTTCCTGGAGAGGAGGAAAAGAGGGCACAGGGGCTTCCCCCTCTATGCCAAGCTCCCAGAAGCCTCTACCAGCACCATCCTGAGGCTCAACTCAGGCCTGGGCGCAGGGACAGAACCATCGTACTTTTGGCACACATCAAAACAACAACAACAACAAAAAAACACCCTTCAAGGTTTTGTGAGAAGCAGTGGGTCCGTCACTCAAAATTTGGGGCCTGGCCAGGAAAAGGTGGAGACAGTTCTGCTCACCCTCTGCTTGCAGGATGTATGCAGAAGGTCAAGGGTAATTCGTCCCACCTGCCCTCATTCTCCCTTCGTTCAATTTCGTGGCTGTACATTTATGGAACCCCTGCAGGGGAGAGGTGAGAGAAGGGACCAAATGCAGTTAAGATCCAAGATGAGAGATCAGGACTTTAATCTCCCCCAAAGCAAAGGCCAGAAGGCTCCTGGGTTCTAAGAGAGAAACACGCTTGAGTACGGGGACATGGACATTGGACACAGTGGGAGGCATCAGGAAAGGTTAGGAGCGAAGAAGCTAAAGTGTGATGGCTATCTGCTGCTCCCAGAATCTTCATGGGCAGGGGAAGGAGCCCAGCAGGTTCCAGGTACAAGGTGGCCACCGCCACATGCCTTTGTGGAAGGAATTTTGCCTTTTACTAAATGCCTCCTGGCTGTGCACAAGGGCCCTGCAGCCCCACAGGAAAGGAGACAGTGGAAGAGCCAGGGCAACCTGGGCTACAGCCCCACTTCCCAAATTTGCCTCAGCTCCAGTAGCTGGCACCAACTGAATTCCACGGGACCATCTGCTGAACATTCCCCAGTGCCATGGCCAGCTGCCAGTCCCCAGCGCCAGCCAGTCTGGCCTTGCCCTCTGGTTGGCGCCTGCCCGCCCCCTCCCCACTGCCCAGACTGCCACACCCTGGATCCTACCCAGGCCAGGTTGGCACCCACCCACCCTTCAGCCTAAGCCTCTCAGGAAGTTTGTCATGATGGGCACGGCACTTCAGGTGTGGGGGAGAAGAAAGACCCAAATCCAGAGTTTGCAGGTGAGGGGCTTGAGTGCGCCTTCTAGCTTCTGAGGTGTCTTATAAACTTGGAAAACATCCACCTTAATTTCTGCCTTCTCCCCACCTTCCCCCAGCCCTGGGCAGCAAGGGTAAGCTGCCCTCTCACACGCAAATACCACCAGCTGCTCCATCCACAGAACGCACCAGGGAGAAGAGCCTTAAAATAAACTCTGGGCATCCCCCTCACCAGCTGCCTGGCTTTCCGGAGCCTTGTGGGTGATTTTAAGTTTGTGGTGGCAACAGCAGCAAGATGGGGATAAAGTGGGAGAGAGGGCCCTTCCCAGCTTGGGATATTGGAGCTGTGCAGAAGCCAGACCAGGCTTTCTTGATCGTCCCCACCCCAAGGAAAACATTTGGAAAAACTTTCCTTGGCAGCAATGACCTCCCCTCCCTAATCTTCCCCATCATCAGCCCAGGGGCCAGCAACCTCCTGGCCACCACCCTCCAAGGCAGCAGAGGACTTACCTGGCCTTCCCACAAAGGTTTCTAGCCCAGTGCGAAGCCCCTCCCACCAGGACTCACAGATGCCAACGCTGTCACTGCAGAAGGCCAGATGGCAGTTGCCTGGGACAGGGGCAGGTGCCCTGGAAGGGCATGTACAGCAACTGTAAATAACCCTCTTCCCTGCCCAGGAACCCAAATCATCCTCCAGTCTCCCTTCATGGAAACAAGCTTCCCAGAGCCACCAAACCTGCTTAGCAGGACAACTATCAGAGAGACACAGCAGCCTCCTGTCTTCATTCAAACAAGGCTAGGGGACCCTTTTGCCTGGGGCTCCTAGCAAACCTTTTATTTATTTTATTTATGTTATTTATTTATTTATGTGATGATCTCTCTCACCATTAGCAGTATTTAATTACCTATTTATTTATTTATGTGTGTGTGTGTGTGTGTGTGTGTGTGTATGGGGAGTGGGGGGAATTTCTAAATTATTTTTTGTGCATCTTTCTTTTTTTCCTCCTGTCTTAATGGATGTGATTTGGGAAGCCTGATGTGGGTGGTGGGATGTTGGCTTTTTTTCCTAAAGGTTCAAAGCCAGGAGCATCCTGGAGTTGACCTAGATGTACATGAGTCCCAAGATCTTGACTCAGCCTGAGAGCAGCAAGGCTCAGGCCCGTGCCCCACCCCCTGCCCACCCCCTGCCTCACTGAGGTACCAGATGAAAACAGACCAGGAGCTCCCGAGTTAAGTCTCTGGGTTCACTCATGGGGATCGCAGCTTATGTCAGGGACCGGAATCTAAATTAGCATGCAAATCAAAAATGCACCACGTTGAAATCCCTTTTTAAAGACCTTGAGGGAGGCACCCAGCTGGAGATGGGTCCACTGGCAGGGCTTTAGCAGACTTCTTACCGAAGGACCTGGCTTGTCCTTGAGGGGCCTTGAGGGAGGAAAAGGCCTGGCACTGGCCTGGCACTTGGAGCTGAGAAGGTGTAACCAGAATGAGCAGGAGTGGGCTAACCCAGGGATGAGAAGAAGCATGTCCTGAGCTCGCTCCAGAGCGCAGGATCACCCTCTCCCTTCCCTGAGCACACCTGAGGGGGTTCCTGTCAGTGTCGCTTGGCTCTGCTCTAGGTCCCTCCGTTCGTTCCCCGTCTGCTGAGATTAGACAGCTGCCCTGTGTGGGCTGCAGTGGACACAGGCTAAGTGATGAGGAGGCACCAGCCATCCCAGGAGAGATCTACAGACCCACAGCAATGGCCTTGTTCCGTGGTCTCTTGCTGTTGCATCAGCAGAGAACACAAAGTTATTTCTGAAATTTGAAAATAAAGCTAGATGAACGGAGCAGCCAAATGTTCCTCAAGAAGGTCATTTCTGAGCCCATCCTGGGAGCTAGGATCCAGAGACCTTGATCAGTCCTGCCTCTCTGACCAACTGGCAGGGTCCTCTGGCTGCTGGCTGGAGAGGGCTCCCTCTCCGGTGCCTTGTGATTGCCAGCTTGCCTGCTCCGGCTTTGGGTTCAGGGAATTTTTGTAACACACTTGATTGTTTCCCTGGCAATGTGACAACCTGTGCTCTAATCCAAGCAAGGGAGCCCCCTTCCCTGGGGAAGTTTGCGAGAAGGTCGCATAGATACCTCTGCGGATCCGGGGGGAAGACATCCCCTCCCTTCCTTCACTGCTGGGACACGCATCACCTTGATTGACTGGAACCATTGGGCCCCGATGTGTGGCTGAACCTGTGCCACCTCATCTTCATCATCTTCTGCTTCCACAAAATAGGACATATTGTGTGAAAGTTGCTCGTAGTGAGCATTTAGCTCAAAGCCAACGTCCAAAATGGGACCGGGATACGGGCTGAGGTCGAGCAACATGCCACCCGAGTCCTTGGGCCCTCCTGCCGTGGTTGTGCCCTGCACGGGGCAGGTTGTTCCCTTTGTCTGCACCCAAGTTCCCACTTCTGTGGCAAAGCCTTTGAGAAATCATCCTGCAGGTGGACTCGAGGGTTGGGAGAGTCTCCAAAGACAGAGCGAGTTTCGGAGTCTCAGAGGGAGGAGGAGACGGCTTCACTCATTTTAGGAGGTTCTTGATCTTGAGAGTAAACACTAAAAAGCAAACTGTAAATCCCCTTCAGTTAGTCAGGAAAACTCAAAGCCCCACGCTAGGGCCACTCCAACTCACCAGGATTTGGCCACATTTCTGTCTCTCTTTGCCCCCTTCTTGGAAGGAAACTCAGCCTTTCAGCACAAAATGAGAATGTTGGAAAGATATAAGGGGCTCCCTCTCAAAGCACCCCCACTCTTTCATTGGCTGAGACCCATTCTCTTTCCCAAAAGGTCCAATTCTGGGATGCTCCCCCAGATTATAGAAAGCATTTTGTTTTTGTTTTTTTTTTAAATGGAATTGAAGCTAGAGGCACTGAACTACTGAGCCACATCCCCAGCCCTTTTTACTTATTTATTTTTTATTTTGAGACAGGGTCTTGCTAAGTTGTTTAGGGCCTCACTAAACTGCTGAGGCTGACTTTGAACTTGCGATCGTCCTGCCTCAGCCTCCCAATCTGCTGGAATTACACCATCATTTTTTTTCCTTCTTAAGTCCAGCCTCCATCTTTTCTTCGGCTGTATTCTTTTCTTTTCTTCTTTTCCACAAATATCCACAACAGTCTCATGTGCTTGTCTCTTGCTTTCCTTTTCCCTCCAGCTGAATAAGGCATTTGGTCTGGTGATAAAATAACATCCACAGCAGGATTCCTGAAAACATGTCTCTCTCCCCCACTGTCCAAATCAATCCTGCTGAGAAACAACATCATAGAACAATGACTTATCAAAACCTGTCCCTTCTCACGTTTGCACCAATGAGTCCATACCATTGACGTCGTTGTCAGACACCCTCCATCTGTGGCTGATTTTTGTTTGTACATTTGGATTTTTTAGTGTTTTAGTGGGTGTTTTTGTTTTTGTTTTGGGTGATCATTGCTTTCATTGTAAATACCATGATGGGGACCCTCCTCATCAGAACATGGCTTATTTAATAATTTATTCACTATTTATTGTGTGGAATTGGGAAGAGGGGCCACCTCTTCCTCTGTACGCTCCATTGCTCAGCTCTGGTGACACTGTCTGCTGCAGCTCGGTTTCACCCAGGTAATGAATACCAGAAGCACCCAGCAAATTGAAATTGGTAGAAATGGAGGTTTCAGTCATATAAATGAAGCTCAAATGGAATGAAGACACTGCTTATCTCCGGGAAAACCTCATTTCGATGGAAATTAATCAAGGAATCAAATGCTCGTACAGGCACTAACCTCTATTAAACAGTTGCAACTCCTTGAGAAATAAAGAGAATGAAGATTGTAATCCCTCCATTCTAGCCGAGGGAAGTTGCGCCTCATCTCCTGACAGCTGAGCTGGAGACACCGGCACAGAGTTTCTTTGTGGTTCTCTTGCTCCTTCGTCTGTGTGGATGGGATGGAGTGGGTCTCAGGGCTCCGTCTTCTCATCTGTAAAATGGGGCTTGGCCTGAGTGCTCCTTGGCAGGGCGGGGAGAGAGGATTCTGACTCTGACACTGTGGGCTCCTTGCTCTTGGATTTTGTCCCTGTGTGGATCGAAGGGCAGCAACCTTGATTTGCTGGGGGAGATCGGGATAGCTGAGTTCTGCCGTCCAACATGGGAGACCTCAAGATGCCACCACCTTACAACTCTTGTGACTTGACTTGAAGTCATCCTGTTTACCTTGAACTTCTCACCAAGTCCAGAGCCATCCCAGGATGACTAGGATGGTTTTGCCTGCCCTGAATTTATCCTGACCATTGTCAGGTCATATTTTGTATGATCATCCAAATAAGTCCATGACATAGGTCCAATTGCCATTTTTCAGATGAGAAAACTGAGGCCTGGGAAGGGGACTGTCATACCCAAGCTCCCTTGAGCTCCGACGGGACTGGCTCCATGGCCCATCCCCCTGGAAGCTCTGAGGACTTCTTTCTGCACCGTATCTCTTCTCTCTCAACTCTTAGCTTTTCCTCAAGTAGCCAAGCACCTCGAAGAATCCACCACAGTGGCCCAGGGGACTTGGTACACCCTGAGGCCACTTTACTACTTTGGGGACTGCAATTCCTCTCTGGAAAATACCAGACCAGAGGACCCATCACCAGCCCAGCCTGACCAGCACCTGTCCTGAGCGTCCACATCAGAGGGAAAGAAACTGCTGTGTCCCCCGGCATCCCGGGACCCTGTCCTCTGCCCAGCGACACAGGGGCCATGGCTTGCTTGATTTCTGGTCTCCGCAACTACACATTACCTTCCCGAGGTTTCCAATTTTTCAGTCTGTATGGAACATGTCTGTGTTCTAATTAAAGATCCCATGGTATGGTGTTCTCACGTCCCGCCCAGCGTCCTCTGTCTGTATGGGGTGTCCAGAAGCAGAGCGGAGGGAGAGTGGGGAGCCAGGGAGCTCTTACACAGCCCCTGCTACCTGCCCTGCACATTCACGTTGCTTCACTCATTTCTTTAATCTTCCAAACATACCCGTAAGCATTTGGATTTTGTATCTACAATTGGAAATCTACCTTGGGGACTCTTTGGATGGGACAACTCCCTCAGAAAAATCCACGATCCCACCCCACCCCCACCCCCCCCACACTAATTTTATTCTTTCCAAATAGGCTTGAATAAAGCAACCAGTGTCCTCTCCCAAAGTTTCATCAATAAATAATACCAGTTAAGAATACAACCTATTATGAATAAATTATCATGTGCTATTTCCTGCAGTAATTTATTTCCTTCTCATAACTCCACGTAACCCCATTTGACAGAAGACAACGTTGAGGGGTTGGGGATTTAGCTCAGTGGCAGAGCGCTTGCCTAGCACCTGCAAGGCCCCAAGTTTGGTCCTCAGCCCTGAAAAAAAAAATAATAATAATAATAAGAAGACAACGTTGAGACTCATCCAGGCAAGACCACCGTAGCTGGTGGGTATGTGGATCCGAGTCTGCAGCCTCCCAGTCCATTTCTACTCTTTATCCCCAAGGGTGTCCACACTGTTAGCTCGGAGCTCACCCTCCATAAGGGCTCTGATAACTTTTTTTCCAGAAAGCATGGCTGCCAGGAGGTTGTCCCTGGGACTGATGTCAGCTGCCTCTGGGTGACTCATAGAGGCCTTCACCTTTCCATCTCCTGCTCTGGCTCCCAGTTACAGGAACCCAAGCGTTTGCTTTGCCAGCGATTAGCTTGGACAGGTGCCCCACCACCTCCCAGCCCCAGCTGTCCTAGCTGCGGAGTGGGGGAGACCTGCTTCTGGAGATGTCTCTCTCCCGGGCCAGACTGGAAGCTGCCCGAGGATGGAGGGGAGTCAGCACCCCCAGTTTCACCGTCGCAGGGGCTCACACAGCCTTTGCAGGGGGTGAAAGCATTAGGAAAATGAAACTCCCTGAGAGTCAGGGGCTCCACACTCCGGTTCAACTTTACAGGACCACCCATGCTCCAGCCCTGCCCTCACCCACCCCATCTTTGTTGTGGGGTGCCAGACACTGGTGTTTCTTTCTTTTTATTTTTTTTAAGAGAGAGAGAGAGGGCAGTGAAAGAGAAAGAAAGGGAAAGAGAGAATCAATTTTACTTAGTTTTTCATGTGGCTTTCGTTGCTCCGACACTTCGTTGTGTACGTGGTGCTGGGGTTCGAACTCGCGTACTCGCTCATGCCAGGCAAGCACTGTAACTGCTGAGCTACTCCTCCAGCCCTGACCCTGGTGTTTCTAAAGGGTATTCCAATATGAAGCCAGGATGCAGAAGCACTGAATCAGATGTTGCCCAAATTGCCTTCCTGATCTGAGGTCCTACAGGGCACTCTACGCTGCCATCATGGTGACAGTAAAGCCATCAACAGCATTTTAATGCTCATTGTACAGACACGGAAACTGAGGCATAGATTGGTGACCCCAGGGCACACAGCTAGTGACTTGGTAACTGGATGCTAGGAAGAAGGTGAGTCCAAACAGTCCCCAAAACAGTCATGGAGGGTCAAGAAAGGTAACACAGGAAAGCCTGACCTCCAGGCTGACATTGGGCACCGGGGAGGAATCGGCCAAGGAAAGGAAAGGGGCTTAGGAAAGAAGAGGGGGCGAGCTCATCTCAGGACAACCAGGTGAGACGCAGGCTCCCGTCCACCCTGGTGTTCCTTCCGCAGCACTTACCTCTACCTGCAGTGTGTTTACTTGTTCGGAGCCGTCTCCAGGAGGACAGGGACCCCATGTGCTCAGCACAGAGTGCTGGCATGGAGCCGGCTGTCAAGTGACGGAATCTGCCCAGGATTGCCAGCTCGGCTTCCTTCTAATGCCCATTCATTTCTGAGCTAATTAATTTTTAATTTATTTGAGGAGTGGGAAGTTCTACCCTGGAATTAGAGAATGACATTATTTTTTACAGCAGTAGCTTAACACAAGGACTTGTGGATCTGAAAGACCTGGGTATGAGGCTGACTCTGCCACTGCCTTGCTGTGTGTCTATGGATCAGCGACTTAGCCTCTCTGAGCTTCAAGTTCTTTACTTTCCAACAGAGACAGTAAAAGCATCAATATCATGAGATTGCCGCAAAGCTTAGTAGAGGGGATGCAGGAAAGGCACTGAACCAGATGAGTTCGTAACACAAAAACGGCTGCCTAGGTAAGCTCACGGAAAGCTTCTGGGAAGATTCCAGGTCACCTTGGCAAAAGGCTAAACAGTCTGTCTTCTCTTCTTTCATCACTGGAACACCAAATTCTCAATTCAGGGCACTCCTATCTGCTGCCTTCCATGTCTGCTCCACTCAGAAGAATCCAGAGCCTCCTGGAAACTTGGCCACCTTCCTAGGCCCACCCTGATATTTCACTGACATCTTCCGCCCGACTGTCCCAGCAGCCGACCTTGGTGGAGGCGCGAGGCGTGGCCTTCCTGCCTGTCCATCCGAGAGCGATTACATCTGACTTTCTCCCCGCTGTCTCTGACCCACTCCATCGCTGTAGCCAACCTGCAGCCAGGTGAC
>PVKS010042586.1:0-15349 GCA_004027875.1 Aplodontia rufa | reverse complement strand
AAAAAAGAAATTGGGGAAAACTAGTTCCATTATATCTCAATTGGGACAGAAGGGATTATACTACAAGCCCATTATTTCAGTTCCAAGGAAAATAACAGGCTGAGTATTCCCTGCCTGGGTTCAGTTATCTTTCTTTCTTTCTTTCTTTTTTAAGAGAGAAGGACAGTGAGAGATAGAGAATCAATTTTTATTGAGTTTTTCACATGGCTTTCGTTGCTCTGACACTCAGCTGTATATGTGGGTGCTGGGGTTTGCACCCATGTACTTACGCATGCAGGGCAAACGCTGTAATGACCGAGCCACCGCTCCAACCCCCATTTTTATTTTTTTAAAGAGAGAGGGACAGTGAGATGGATAGAGAGAGAGAGAATCAATTTTTTATTTAGTTTTTTATTTGGCTTTTGTTGTTTCGACACTTTATTGTGTACATGGTGCTGGGGTTTGAACCCGATTCCTCACACTTGCCAGGCAAGTGCTGTAACTGCCAGGCTACCTCTCCAGCCCTGGGGTTCAGTTATTGACTGCAGGTGAGATATATCTACAATTGGATGCGTCCATAAGCCCTTTCGATGTGCCAAGCACTGTTGCAGGTACTACAATGCAGCCATGAAGAAGACAGCCTCTGCTTTCCTGGGCCCACATGAGGAGTAAGAGCATGGGGAAGGGGTGCTGATAAACGTGATTGTCATGTGACTGTGACATCAGCAAAAGAGTGGCGTGGCGGGTGTGATGGAGCAGTGTTTCAGTGGTATCATGCTTGCCTGGCATGCGTGAGGACCCAGGTTCAAACCCCAGCACGACATACACAACTAAGGGTCATAGCAACGAAAACCAGATGAAAAGCTAAATACAGTTGATTCTTTCTCTCACTCCCCCTCTCTCTTAAAGTAAAAGAGAGAGAGGGAGAGAGAGAGGCACGGGAAGATGGAGTAGTTCAAGATGCCCTGATGAGGGTCAGAGTGCTGGTCTGAATCCAGGAGTTCACGGGAAATCGGAAAGCAGAGGAAATGGTCGAGAGGCCCACTGCACAGTGCGGGGCACTTACAGGCAGAGAATGAATGAAGTACTAACAGAATATAAGCTTTGCTCTTTCCTGCCCTCAAGATAAAAGATCTAAGCATGCCTGAAGACAGAGGAAAATGAAAAATGTAAAGTATACAAAAGACAAAGAATATTATTCAATTTAATATTGAAACTAATAGTATCTGATATAAATGGAAAATAGAATTGAAAAACTAAATAAATAAAAACAAAAAGAAAGAAAACTTCCCTGAAAGCAAAGAACTAAATTTGTAATCAAAATGATACAACATATACTGGGAAAATATATGTAACAATAACAAACATTGAGATATTCCATTTACATCAAGAATGAAGAAATAGCCAGGCACAGTGTCACATGACTATAATCCCAGTGTTTCAGGAGGCTGAGGCAGGAGGATGGCAAGTTTGTGACCAGCCTCACCAATATAGCGAGGCTGTCTCAAAATAAAAAATAAAAATGGGCTGGGGATTTAGCACAGTGGTTAAGCACTCCTGGGTTCATTTCCCAGTAACGCCCCCCCAAATGAGGAAATAATTCTTCAGAAAGTCTATATGAAGGGAAGGCCAAAGGGAAGGGATGACCTTCAACATGGAAGAGTCAGACTGGCCTTAGGCTTCACACCAAGAACTCAGGCCAGAAGAACCAAGCAACAATAGCCATAAAGTTCCTACAGACACAGGACCACACAAGAATATTCCAGGCAGCTAGTTGAGCTGTTGGCCAGTAACAGACATTCTCAAACAAGAAAATTCATGAAAAACAGCCCCTCATGAGTGTGTGGAGGGAAGAAGGACGGGAGGCAGGGAAAATATCCAAAAAGAATCCAACCAACCTAGTAAAGAGTGGAAAAGTCATGGCAAACACTGGTACACCTTCATTCAGAAACAAAGCCCGTGCTGTACAGTCACCTCGTTGACCTGTACAGTTCAATAGTTCCTAGCACATTCAGAGATGCGACCAAGGAGGTAAACGAGCAAGGTAGGTAAGAGAACTAGTACACAAAATTCATTTTAAAAAAATTTTTAAAGAGAGAGGGACAGTAAGAGAGAGAGAGAGAGAGACGGAGGGGAAGAGAGAATTAACTTTGTTTATCTTTCATGTGGCCTTTGTTGCTCCAAGACTTCGTTGTTGTACATGGTGCTGGGGTTTGAACTTGTATACTCATGCATGCCAGGCAAGCGCCATAACTGCTGAGCCACCACTCCAGCCCCATTTAAAATTTTTAAATAGAATAAAAATTTTAAAAATTTTAAATAGAAGAAAAAAAAAACTGGGGAATTTACTAGAAAAAAATAATAAATTTTAACAACGAAAGCCAACAGAAAATTTGGGGGGAGGCAGGAGGAGAGGAGGTGAAAGGAAGTATATTAATCCCCTGCTATTTATTATAGAGACAATATCTCCTATCTGGATTTGAAATTATTAAACAAATATTTCATTTTCCCAATGGTGTTCCTCATTAAAGTGCTCTATGGGGGCTGAGTGCAGTGACATATGCCTGTAATCCCATCAGCCAGGGAGGCAGGAAGACTACAGGTTCAAAACCAGCCTCAGTAACTTAGTGGGGGCCCTAAGCAACTTAGCCAGACCCTGTCTCAAAATAAAAAATAATAAGGCTGAAGATGTGGCTCAGTGGTTAAGTGCTCCTGGGTTCAATCCCTGGTACAAAAACAAAACAAGAAAAAAAGAATGTCTGCAGTGATGAAGATTTATCTGAAGTTTGGTAACAATTTCTTTAAGTTCACTTAGTTTTGATATTGTTAGATATGAGTAAAATTAAACGCTTTGAATACATGCCACGTAATGCCTTTGGGATGCATTTCCATCTGCATGTATGCATGGGCAGCATCTACAGGGATGTTTTTCCATCATTAACCCGGGTTATTTCTGGCTGGTGGGAATTCAGGTGATCTGTTGCTGTTCTCTGCATTTTTCCACATGCAGTAAGTAAGCATTTTACTGTGATCCCATATCATTTTTATAACAGGGAAAATGAGGTTAAATTATCTGCATGTTACCACATCTCATTCTTCTTTTTGCCAGAATCAACCTGTTCATCTCTCCAATATCTGTGTTCTCTAGTATCAACTGTTTAAAATCATTTTATTTTACATTTCCAGGGAAGACTTAAAGGAAGATGAGTGATTTTGTTTACTTCTGCTTTGCTCCAGTATACTTAACGAGGGGTGAATATGATAGCCTTTCACATTAGAATTAACGTTTTCACATTTCTCAGTTTATAATTGGAATTCTACATTCTCATATCTATCTATATTAAGCTTAAGTCAATTACAATAGTAATAATAAGACAGATTTCCCCTTTGACCACCTATGTTCCAGAACTTTCCTCAGAGTTTCACACTTGTTATCCAATCCTTGCAAACCTATACCAAAAATAAGTCTATTTTATGGATAAGGAGAAAGAATCCAAAAAAGGTAAGTTGGCTTGCTCAAGATGACAAGGCTGGTCTGTTACAGACTGATAATTCAGATGTTCCATATCCATGATTCTTCTACTGTTTCTTAAGCACATTCCTTCTTTCTATTTCTTTCTTTCTTTTCTAAAGAGTGAGGGACAGTGAGAGAGAGAGAGAGAGAGCGAGAGAAAGAAACAGCTTTATTTAGTTTTTCATGTGACCCTCGTTGCTCCAACACTTAGTTATGAATGTGGTACTGGGGTTTGAACTTGGGTCCTTGCGCATGCCAGGCAAGTGCCTTAACTGCTGAGCCACTGCTCCATTCCCAAGCACAGTGCTTTCTGCAAAGTATTTCATTATTAAACTAGCAAGGTGTGCCTCAGATGCAGCTTTGCAGCACATTAATTAATCCCATTCCCAAGATACCTGTTCCATAAATTAGAGGAGCATCTAACATCTAAATTTAGGACTAGAAAACAGTTTCGTCCTGTGCCTTACTTTGTAGGCTCCTAATTAACAATTCGTTTAGGAGCTTCTGAAGGTGTATGACAAGACATGGCCAATGCAGAGACACCATGACTTAATGTCTACAGGATATCTAAATTTAAAAATTTTTAAAAAAACAGTTAATTTTTAAAATGTTAGTTGGAAAAAAAGTTAAAAAATAAGTCGTTCATGCTATCCAAGTCATAAGTTTTAAAAATTTTAACTTCCTTCTAACTTAGATTTTAATATTAACTTTGACACTTGTTCAAATGCCTGTTTTTGAATTCCAAAAAGTGTTTAACTTTGCCCTCACCAACTTTTCCAGCCTCGTGTGCTCATATGTTTGGCTCCAGTACTAGCTGGTGATTATACCTGGTTTCCAGAACAACTCATGTTGTTTCAAGCCTCTCTGGCTTTTCGTGCATATTGCCTATCTAAAAAGTGTTTCATTTCCACCTTCAAAATATGGCTTAGTGTCACCCTCTCCAAGAAACCTTCCTCCTGCATCTCCTTCAATCCCTTCACTGATGCTCCCAGATCCTATGCTGCAAGTGTTTGTGTAGCCCTCATGGACTGCGAGGCCAGGAAGTATGCTATTCCCCCTGGGACCAACCAATGCCTAAGCTGTAAAAAATGCATACTCAATTTATTTTTTGGTCCCTGAAGCAAGCTCTTCTAGGGTTTGTTCAAATATCTGCATACATTACTTATGTTTTCCATATAGGTCTTAATGCCTTTTTCTTGCTTTGCTTTATTTTCGGGAGTGGGGGGTGGCACTGGGAAATCAGGGATGCTTTACCACTGAGATACATCCCCAGACCTTCATACTTATTTTTAATTTTGAGAAAGGGTCTCCTTAAATTGCTTAGCGGCTTCACTACATTGCTGAGACTATAGGTGTGCACCTCTGCATCTGGGCTCTTAATGTCTTTTTTTGGGGGGGTACCAGAGGATTGAACCCAGGGGTGTTTAACTGCAGAGCCACGTACCCAGCCCTTTATTTATTTTATTTTATTTAGAGACAGGGTCCCGCTAAGTTTCTTAGGGCCTTGCTAAATTGCTGGGGCTGGCTTTGATTTGTAATCCTCCTGCCTCAGCCTCCTGAGTGGCTGGGATTACAGGCATGTGCCACCATGTCTGGCTTAATGCCTTCTAATATTAAAATCTGGTAATTCTCTGACGACACACAGAACAAGTCTGATGACTGTCCACTACTATAGTAAGACCACATGTAGACAGCTCAGTCAGAGGAATGCCACCAGCAGTGGACATGCAGGACAGGATCTCAGGAAAGAATTCCTATCAAATGAGAAAGACAAGACCCAAAACGGGTATCCTGCTTCCTGGTACACCTCCACTTTGCAGAGACTCTGCTCTCCTTCCTTAAATAAATCCTACTCCTTTTACTGCTCAAAAACAAACAAACAACAAAAGATCCAAGACATTACCATGTTTTTCAGTCAGCCAAGTTCATACTGGCAGCAAGGGTGCTAGCCACAGAAAAAGTCACTAAGATAAAATATGAGTTACTATGGTTTGGATTTAATCAAAGAAATTAAAGATACCCCTCAGTGCCTAGGCAGTGCAAAGGCTGAATCACCCCTAGATGCTGAACGCCAGGGGAGTCAGGTCCTGCCCACTATTTGCCGCTCCACAGTGGTGTCCAGGCACTTCCTTACACTGAGCTGGTGCTTAATGAACAGTTACATGTGCAAAAAATTATGAGTACTCAGCACCAAAAGAAATTCACACAAGGTCAGGGGTGGACATGCAGTAATCCCAGTGAGTCAAGAGGCTGAGGCAGGAAAATCACAAGTTCAAGGCCAGCAGCACCAACTTAGCAAGTCCCTGTCTCAAAATACAAAATAAAAGGGCTAGGGATGTAGCTCAGCAGTAGAGAGCCCTTGGGTTTAATCCCCAGTACCATACACAAAAAAGGAAATTCATGCAAGCACTTACAATCATGAATACGGAGACTGCGATAGCTTCAATGGAATTGGTAGCTAGATATAAACCTTTTTTTTTTTTTTACCTTAAAGAGAGAGGGACAGTGGGGTGGGGAGAAATAATTTTTATTTAGTTTTTCATGTGACTCCCGTTGTTCCAACGCTTAGCTGTGTATGTCGAACTCGTGTCCTCACGCATGTCAGGCAAGCACTGTAACCACCGAGCCACTGCTCCAGTCCCAGATATAAACTTTTTTAACAATGAATGCTGGAGGTTGAACACAGGCCCTTGACATGTGCTAGGCACTACCAGTAAGAACTGCTCATTGTCCTACATACAAAATCCCGACAGACTATGCACTTTGAATAAAATGTATCATGAGATAGAAGTGCACTAAAATTTCAGATCAGGTGTCACCAAAATGTCTCTTCATAACCTCACTGAGTAGTGGTCTTGCCACTGTAATTCCACCAACATTGCTGTTTTAAAACACAAACAAAAAGATGTACCACTAAAGGAAACAGTATTTTGGCTACCTGACCACAAAAAAATCCAATCTATCAAACCCACCAAGTAGTTGCTGATCTTTTATGAAAATCAAACATACATTAAACAGGGGCTAGAGAGGTGGCTCAGTGATTATGGCATTCGCCTGGCACGTGTGAGGGTGCCAGTACCACATACGCAATGAAGGGTTGGAGTAACAAAGGCCACAGGAAAACCTGAATACCTAAATAAAATTGATTTTCTCTTTCTCTCTCTCACTGTCCCTCTCTCTTTAAAAAAACAAAAACAAAAACAAAAAACAAAAAACAAACACCTTGATCAAATTCAACCTTCAAATTATAAAAACAAAACAACAATTGAAAAAACCCCAAAACCTAAAACAAAAAAATGTGTGCACAAAGAAAATGAGCTGAGCAACATTTATTGAAGGGTCACTGATGGGGCTGGAGTGGTGGCTCAGCGGTTATGGCACTTGCCTGGCATGTATGAGGACACAGGTTAGAACCCACATACAATCCTCCCTGAGATACCCATTTCACGCAAGAGTTCTTCTGGGGGAAACTGCAACAGGGGAAACCCAAGGTGGTCATCCATGTTTTGGCATTACCCCTGGATAACAAAGTATATATACATTGGTTACTGATGGTTTGATAATGTTTCCCCCTCAATTGTATCTTTACATACTTCTAATAAAAAAAAGTTTAAAGTAAAAAAGAAAAAAAAAGTGTCCGAGCAATGAAAGCTACATGAAAAACTAAATAAAATTGATATTCTCTCTCTCACTATCCTTCCCTTTTTAAAAAGAAAAAAAATATTAAAAAAAGAGTCACTGACCAAATTTTTTGCTCAAATTTTGTATGCAGAAAAAAATTGTCAGATATATATTTATATTGTCTTGGTACATGGGCAAGGTCCCTGGAAATGTGGCAATATGACTAATCTTGCTTGTAAAAAATCATTCAATTTACCTCCCAGAACACAGATGTCACCTCATCTAACCAGGGCTGGCTGAACTGGAGGAACTTAGTCAGCTTCGATTCCCTCTTCTCAACAGATTTCTCTTTTTACTTTCACTGTCAGCCAGTGCAAAGCCAGTCAGAGCGGCGCTTTATTCACTTCAGAAATATCCAGGACAGAAATATTAGGAGGCTGAGGCAGAAGGACTGTTAAGTTCAAAGCCAGCCTCAGCAACTTAATGAGGTTCTAATCAATTTGGGGAGAACATGTCTCAAAATAAAAAAAACAAAAAGGGCTAGGGATGGGCTCAGTGGTTAAGCAGCCCTGGGTTCAATCCCCCCCCCAAAAAAACACCAAAACCTACCACCAATACAATTTAGTGAGAGCCTATCCGAAAATTTAAAGGGCAGGGCAGGGGATGCAGCTCAATGGTAGAGTAACCCTGGGTTCAATTCCTAGAACTTCAAAAAAAAAAAAAAAAAAAGAAAGAAAGAAAAACCCAGAACCCTCACCCTCATACACACATACACATGCACACACAAAGCAGGGTGCCTAATTCTTTTCTATTTTTGGGGGGTGAGAGGGATAGAGGGCCCTGAACATGCTAAGAATGTTTCTTTTTCTTTTCTTCTTTTTTTTTAAACAGGGTCTTACTAAATTGCCAAGGCTGACCTCAAACTCGCCATCTTCCTGCCTCAGCCTCTGAGTAATTGGGACTATAGGGGTGTGTCCCCACACCCAGCTCTGATTCATTTTTATTTTTAAGAGAGAGAGAGGTGAAAAGAAAGGAAGAATCAATTTTATTTATTTTTCCACCTGGTTTTAGTTTTTCTGACACTTAGTTGTGTATGTGGTGTTGGGGTTCAAACCCAGGTCCTCACCCATGCTAGGCAAGCACTCTAACTTCTCAATTTTTACCCCAAGAGAACTCCTCAATCACCTCCCAAACACTTCTATTATACATTTATTCTTGAAACATAACCTACATTCACAAGGGCAACAGAAAAATATTAGCCTTGGCATTCCTAAAAGATGTAATTCAGTTTGTATCACTGGGTTTTTTTTTTTAGGAGACATATGCTGCCCAGTGGGATGACACTGTTCAGAGGCCAGCTTCACAAAGAAAAATAGGAGAAGATAAGGTCAGAGCAGTCATGCAGCAATCCAGTGTGGTATAACACATTTGCAAGATCAGGGCAAAATCCTAGTTCCTCATCTATAGTTTATATTATGGACACAGACCTCCTGCATGGTCACCAAGAGCTCTGAGGGAGCATGGACTCTGGAATATGTGAGGTCCAAGATCTTAACTGTTGAAGAAAACAAAACCACATACAAACACTCCACACATTTAAGCAGCTCTGGATTTTGCATTAGGAGAAATAAAAGGAAATTTTAAATCTCTTCAGAAAGCATCAGTTAGTGTTCAATGCTGTTCAGACAGAAAGAAATAAACCATGGTTAAAATATAACTACAGACCAAAAGATGACTGTTCTTCTGAAGTTATCTATATAGCTCCACTTAAAAGACTCAAATTATATTCCACTTTTAATTCCTAATTTAAGGCTGTTTTCCATGAAACCAAATGCTATGAGGTGGGTATGGTTGACACTTGTCCCCCAAAGGTTCATGTGCTGGAAGCTTGGTCCCCAGTGTGGTAATGTGGGGGGTGATGGAACCTTCTAAACATGAAGGTCATTGGGAATCCTGCCCTTGGAAGGGATGAATGCAGTTCTCTTGGGACCCCAGTGAATTCCCATGAGGGTGACTTGTGAAGGATAAAAGAATAAGACTGACCCCACTCTCTGGCTTCCAATCTCACTGGGATCTTCCTTTTCGCATGTGCTCCTGCCATGGTGCCCACTGCTGTGATGGATGCAGCCACGGGGGCTAGCACCGGGCTCTTGGACGTCCAAAACTTCAAGCTAGCTAAGCCCTTTCCTTTTATAAGTTAGGTTAGGTACTTCTGTTAGAGCAATGGAAATAGACTAATATACTAAATGCTTAAACCAAATTTAAGGTATTTTGAAACTTTCACCTAAAAGTTAGGTCTAGGGGAGAGAACTTGCAAATTCCTATTTAAATGCACTGGTTGGCAGTCAAATTGAGAAACTGAGAACTGTTACAAACATACCTCCCCCCGGCCTGACTTCAATGACCTTTTTACTTTTATTTTGCGCGCGCTCTCTCTCTCTCTTTTGGTGGGATTGAAATCCCAGGGAGTATTTTACCATTGAGATATACCCCTAGCCCTTTTACACACACACACACACACACACACACACACACACGCACGCACACTGAGAAAGAGAGAGAATCAATTTTTTTTTAGTTTTTCATGTGGTTTTCATTGCTCCAACACTTTGTTGTGAATGTGGTGCTGGAGTTCGAACCTGTATCCTCATGCATGTTAGGCAAGTGCCGTAACCACTGAGCCAACGCTCCAGCCCCTCTTTATTATTTTATTTATTTATTTATTTTGATACAAGGTCTCACCAAGTTGCTTGTGGGCCTCACTAAGTTGCTAAGGCCAGCCTTGAACTTGCAATCTTCCAACCTTGGCCTCCCAAGCTGCTGGTGTTATCGGTATGCACCACCATGCCCAGTGACCTCACTTTTTAAAAAAGTGAAACCTTTCCACATTTGTATCTGTTCTACTTCATGTTACTTATGTGTGGTGCTGAGGATCGAACCCAGGGCCTTACACATGCTAGGTAAGGACTCTACCACTGAGCTACACCTCCAGCCTTATGTTTGTTTTAAATAGCTGGTGGTTCCCCTAGCTATCATTTCACCTCAGGCACACCTAGTCAGCAGCAAACACCCTATCTGTGAAAGAATTAAAAAAAAGATTTTATAACAAAATTGCGAAGCTTGTATATTACAATCTTCTGGTAGAATAATCGGGGGAAAAAGAGGAAAAAATCTCTCATTTCTTCCTGTCCTTTCTCTCTTCCCACGAAGTATTTCTTATCCAACTACTATGAAGACAAGGTAGTGCAGAACTTTTTAGCAAGGATAGAGCTGTCCAAACCACAGAGCCATCCCCATGTCCCCGCCCCGCGTGGTGTTTCCTTGGCTCGCGTCCGCTCTCCCCATTCCACCCACCACCAGCAGACTGCCTCTCTCCAGCCATATGGACGAGGTGATGAGTCATCCACCATCCAGAATTCCTTCCTCGACCTTTCCACATTCAATCACCTCTAGCACACTCAACAGGCACGTCCTCCGCAGCGCACGAGCACGTGCCCTTAACATAAGGAGTTTAAAGCTGAACACAGGAACCAGGCATTCTTCTCGCCCCTCACTTTGCCAAATGGATTGATTCCAGAGCTTTAAAGAAAAATCACAACTCAAAGTGACCAGATGGGTTTTCAAGGAGAAAGATGCAAACTAAATCAGTAGGGAGACTGACGCACTTGACTAAAAACAGGTCTATGAGGTAAAAGAACTTCGGTTATTCACCCTGAGAGGCACAGTTATGGCAAAAGCAAGCACTGAAAAGAGACAGAAAAGTCCACAAGTGGAGCTGACTTTTTAAACTCTGAATGGCTAAACACTTTTGAAACTAGTTTTGAACTTCATACATCAAGCCATCACCCCTCCCCCCACCAAAAAAAAATTCTGGACCTGCACGCCCATCAGTACAGATAATGATAAACTCCCATCGCACTCACTATATGTCAAGTACTCCTCTAAGCACTTTATATTCACTCTCTTCATCAGTACAAAAACTCTTTCCTAATCCATTTTTCATGAGGAATTTGATGCACAGAGGTAAGGTGACCTGCCCAAGGTCAAACATGACCAAGAAGTGGCAGAGCTGAGATTCAAATTGAGCAGTCTGATACCAGGGCCACACTCTATGATCATCTCCAAAGGAAAGGTGATCATAGATGCTCCTTTTGTTAACACAGATCTTTAAATTCACTAAAACTACACAAGTTCAGTTTACAAGCCTACCAAAGAATTTAAACTACAGAAATGATTGTTAGGTGATAGCAAAGCTAAAATTCATCAGTTGTGACAAATGCTCACACAGAAACTATCAGGGAACTAGACTTAGTGAGTTAAATCCACAGTTTGTATAAATAAGCATGCATGACTGAGGAAGTCCGAGGGTGATGATAGCCAAATACCTCAAAAGCCCAGGATGCCAATAAAGAATGCCCCAGAGCTGTAGCACACAATACCACTCCCGACTCCTGTCCATCCTCCCATGTGACGCCTCCTTTCCATCCCACTGCCATTCTTCAACTCAGGCCTAGAATATTCATTAATCCAGCTCTTCTCAAGACATCTTATTTGGCTTCTATTTGCCATACTCCTTCCTGCCCCAGCACCCAATCTCTTCTGTGCTGCATAAGAGGAGACAAACCTGGTCAAGTTGTCCCCCTACTTAACAGCTCTTCAGTGATTGCTATGACTAAAAATGCCCAGTCCTGGGCTGGAGACTTTGCTTTGTGGTAATTGCTTGCCTGGTATAGGCAAGCACCCTGGTTCCATCCCCAGAACCACATATACAACTAAGTGGAGGAAAAACAAAACTAGATGAAAAAATAAAATTAATTCTCTTTCTTTCTCACTCTCTCTCTTTAAAAACACACACACACACACACAAAAAAAAGCCCAGTCCAATTTTAACATAGAATCAAAGGTTAACCTCCTAAGGGTTTCCCCTGACTCACTGAGCTTGTCAGCTTAGGAAAATACTAAGCTAAGTCATGCCCCTCAAACTGTACACATTAACACTGTGCAAAAAATTTAAAAACCCATCTACCCTATCTCCCATTCACTCACGTAAGGATATCCATCATCTACTCATCACTCGTTCCATAAAGTTGCTCCATATGATTTGCTTGAAAACTAAGTTTCTGTACTTCTTTATACAACTGATTCCGCACCCAGGATATAAGCCCCTTAAGAGCAGGAACAGTATGTTACTATTTACCAATAACGCTGAAATAAACAACCTTAAAGATGTGTTTTTAGGCAGAAATGCAGATGGAATACAGACTTTTGCTGGATGGAAAAGTCTACATGTCGCTAGACTGCTCCCCAGCGTCTGCCCATTTGATGCTCTTGACAGTACTTGCTTCCTACATACTCAGCAAAAAGTTTTCAGATATTCTATCTTTTTTAATCCACTAGGTGAAAACTAGTGACTCACAGTTGTGATTTGTGCAGCACCTGGTAAAGAATGTCGAACCTAAGATGAGGTACACTTAAGGTGACTTAGTCATGGAAACAAAGAACACCATGGAAACTAGAACAATACCAGCAATTCCACAGAGAGTGGCTTCAAGTCAATGGTCTGGAAACAGAATTCAGAGGCTTCACCACAGTGGGTTTCTATATTGTCAAATTCTAACACTGAATACATGACAGAAAGTTTAGGGGCAAGAAAAGCACTTTCCAATGTATTCAAAATTAAGGGAGCGTGCAGGCTCTTCCCAGAATCCAGCTCACCCACAGCCCACTCACCATCCAGTAGCCAGTGCTGGCCGCTCCTGAGCTCCAGCTCTGACATCATTAGGCGTGTGATCACATGATCTGGAACCAAAAGACCTTTCTCCAGGTATTGTCTTGCCATGTCACCAACTTCTGTTAAAAGACAGGAAAAGACACACTCAAGAAGGCTTCCAGAGAGGGAAAGAGTTTACCAATTCTTTTTTGATAATTTCGCCTTCTCCCTCATCCTCCCTATTATGGAGGGCAAGTTGAAAGTAGTTGCTGTACTTTTTTTAAATCTTAGCTTCAATAATGGTGACACTGATGCTTATTTAACCCATTTGTCTCCTAAAGAATTATGAAAAGCAACTCCTGGAAAAAGGTGCAGCCAGAAAAAGGAGAAAGAGAAGGAAATTGGCCAAGATAAAAAATAAGAGTAGAAAACAAATTTTGAGTGAAAAGTGAGGGTGGTACATGAAAGACTAACAAAGATGTCCGGGGCTGCTGGAGCAGTGGCTCAGCAGTTACAGAGCTTGCCTGGCATGTGCAAGGACCCGAGTTCAAACCCCAGCACCACGTACACCATTAAGTGTTGGAGCAACGGAAGACACATGAAAACTAAATAAAACTGATTCTCTTTCTCTCTCACACTGACCCTCTCTCTCTCTCTCTTTAAAAACAAAAACAAAAAAGACTCCGAGATCCTTCCCAGAGGTGAGCCACACACTGGACATCAGGCCTCCCAACAGTTTATGGTCACAAAGACAGGTGATCAACCACATGGTGCATGAAGTCTAAAGGAAGCTGAGAAAAACAATCCTCCTTAGAAAGACCAAAGGAGAAACATTTTCCACTGGTCTTCAAAAAGAATGCTGCACGACGTAATACAAACAGGTTCATTTCCTTCCATGGGTCTCAATAAGCAGATGGCACCTTCATGATGCAGTTACAAAAGCAACCCAGCAGCAGTGGGATGCCAAGTTCATAAATGGACGCGAATTTTTAAAAATCACTCTCAGAGGAAAACCTGCTTCTATCTTAATTTGATTTAAAATAACAACTCTGTATATGTAGAAACTGAGCATTTCCTGACTTTGGCAGGACAAATTATCAGTTGAAATCTGCATATTTCTCAGAACTGAATGTTTTTAACAAAAATTAAGTCCTCCAGGGAATTGGTAATGAAGATTTAAGAACAGCATTCTCACAGGCTAATGAAGTTCTTATAAAAACACACAGCAGAATTATATCACTGGAAAGAAAGCTCAGGAATCATCCTGACCCCACTTTCACCTTGAACTCTGGTACAGCCTTTGCTTCCCCCAGACTGAAACTGTATTCCTAACCCCAAGTTAAGCACTGAAATATGTCCAGGAAGAACTTCAAATCACTCAGTTGTTACCACTGCACCGGCAGCTCAAACCCAAGCCCACTACACACACTCAGTAACACGCTGCAAGAAGCAGAACCCCACAGACTGTGGCATATGAGAACACAGCTGAGCTGGAAGGCTAAGGAGCCACCTTCATTCAACAAGTACTTGCAATTGCATAGCGTATAACAGGTGATATCGTGGAGATGTAGCTGTGAATAAAAGTCCCAGCTTACTGATATTGGAACAGTATAACTTGCACTGAGAAACAACAATAACTGCCATTAACTGAGCACATACTTTGTCCTGGGCACTATGCTTTAGGCACTTTAAAGGTGTTATTGCCCTCAATCCTAATACGATACTCACCTACAGATAGGAGTAATATTTGTATTTTTGACAGCTTTATTTACGTATCATATTATTTATACACCATAACATTTCCATTTTAAAATGTACAATTCAGTGACTTCTAGTGTATTCTCAAGGTTGTACAGCATAATTGCTCTCTAATTTCAGAACATTTTTACACCTCAGGAGAAAAACTCACTACCCCCTTAGCAGCCACTCTCCTTTACCCCCTCCGTCAGCACTCACCTCCCTCTAAAAATCACTAATTTACTTTCTACCTCTATTTGCTTATTGTGAGCATTTCCTGTAAATAGAAACATACAATACAAGATCTTTTATTTCCGGATTCCTTTGCTTAGGATAATGTCTTCAAAGTTCATTCCTATTGGGCTAATATCAACAGTTCATTCATTTTTACAGCTCAATAATAGTCCAAAGTATCACTATACCACATTTTGTTTATATATAACATTGGTCAATAGACATGTGGGTTGTTTTTACTTTTTTTTTTTTCTTAATGGTGCAGGGAATCAAACTGAGGGACTCATGATGTTAGGTAAGTACTCTCCTAGTAAGCTGCACCCTGAGCCCTTCTACCTTTGGACTATTATGAATAATGTGACCACAATACCTGTATGGCATTCACATTATCACTAGCAGAAAGGACACAGAGAATGTCGTTTGTGCTGTCCTACATTGCAGTGGCCAGGCCAGTTCCATTCTTAGTCCCATTCACCCAAGTTCAAGGTCAACATAAACAATACATATACATCTGAGCTAAGCAACCAACATAAGAACTTTGCACTGTTTTCCAG
>PVKS010042585.1:0-15341 GCA_004027875.1 Aplodontia rufa | reverse complement strand
GATAAGGGAGGGTAATTGGGGGGGGGCACTCCTGGGGACAGTTGCAATGTCCAGAATATATACACATCTTATACACATTTTATATTGTTTTGTTAAAATCTTGTAAGGTTGCTCAAAAATAAAAAAATTATAAAAAAAAAACCTGATGGTTAATATCACATAGCAATTTAGTAACTCAACTAAAACTCCAGTGTCAGCATTCTCATTTTGTATTCTTTACGCTTGATCGTCTTTTTGTCACGGGCCTCATGTCCGAATCCTCCCAGCTCACTCCTGCTGTCTGCCAGCAGGTGCCTGTTCATTAGTCAAGCTCGCCAGAGAAGCAGTTCTTATAACTAGTATCTAAGAAAATACTGCCAGAAAGTTACTTCAAAAAACAAAGTAACTAGAGGTCAGTTAAAGAAAACAGTGCCCTACCTGAGTCTCATTTTAGGTTTTAATGCCCTACTTCTAAGAAACAGAATTAGTAGTTCTATATGATAGTCTCCTGTGACTTTCAGTATTAGTGCTATGATCACCAAAATATGACAGACGTAAATTTATCCTGTTTCAGGCACTTACTGTTAAAGTGCTATAAAAAGGGAAAGCAATTTTAAATCTGTTGGGCTGAGGGTGTAACTCAGTGATAAAGCACTTGCTTATTAGCATGTTTGAGGTCCTGAGTTCAACCCCAAACACTCAAAAATTAATAATGATCTTTATTCAAAATTCCTGTAACTCTGTTGGATAAAGCTTTGAGAAAACCAGCACATTTATGCAGTGCTGATGGAAATATAAATGGGTATAACCCCTGCGAAGGACAATAGTTTTCAACACCACAAAGGCACATCATCTCTTAATAAAAGCAGTTTCAACTGGATATACTCACATATGTGTAAATAATCATACAAGAATATTCATGGCAGTAGTTTTTTGTGATAAATGGTTAGAAACTATTCAGATGTCCATCAAGGCAAGACAGGTTGAATAAGGACACCGAATAGTGGAATACGATGCGCCTATAAAAAAGAACAAGGGTGAGCTCTTGCAATTTACTATTCGGTTTTTATTTTGGTTTGTAGGGTTTTTCCCCAGATTTTTTAATTGATATCCATGGGATTTGTTGTTACATATTTGTCCATGCACATGATATAATAATATAATTTGGCTACTATCACTCTCCACATATCCCCCTCTCTCTGTGGCTCCTATCCCTTGGCCCCTTTTCTCTACTGATCTCCCTTCGATTTTTTTAGGAGCTCCACCTTAACCTTTGTTTTCCTTTTTCCTCTCTAGCTTTTGCATAGAAGAGAAAACACACAGCCCTTCACCTTCTGAGTTTGACTAATTTCAGTCAACATGATGGCCTCTAGTTCCATCCATTTCCTGCAAATGCTGTAACTTCAGTTTTCTTCATGGTGAACAAAACACGTGTGTGTGTGTGTGTGTGCGCGCGCGTGTGTGAGTGTGAGAGAGAAAGAGAGAGGTCACATTTTCTTTATCCATTTACCCATAATGAACACCTAGGCAGGCTCCATAGTTTGTCTGTTGAACTGTGCTGCCATAGTTATGGATATGCATGTATCACTATAGTAAGATGATTTTAATTCTTCTAAATACTGAGAAGTGGTATAGCTGCTCATATGGTGGTTCCATGACTAGTCTTTTCAGGAGTTTCCATACTGATTTCCATAGCACTTGTACTAATTTACAGTCCCATCAACCAACAGTATAAAAGAGTTCCTTTTTCTCCACATCCTCTCCAACATTTATTATTACCTGTATTGATGACTGCCATTCTGACTGGCGTGAGATGAAATCTCAATGTAGTTTTGATTTGTCTTTCTCTGATTGTTAATGATGTTGAATATTTTTTCTTGTATTTTTTGGCTATTTGTATTTCTTTTGGAAAGTATCTGTTTAGACCATTTCCCCATTTATTAACTGACGTTTTTGGTGTAAACTTTTTTTGAACTGTATATATTCTACAAAAGAATCCTATCAGAAGAGTAGTTACCAAACATTTCCTCCCATCCTGTGCGTTCTCTCTTCATACTCCCTGTTGTTTCCTTTGCTGTGCATAACTTTTTAATTTTATGCTGTCCCATATATTAACTCTTGGCATTATTTCCTGAGTTTTTATGGGTCCTATTAAGAACCTTGCCTGAACCTAAAAGCTGGAGAGTTAACCATACATTTTCTTCTAGGGGATGCATAGTTTCTGGTCTGAGGTCTTTGACCCATTTTAAGTGGATTTTCGTGCAGGGTGAGAGATAGCAATCTAGTTTCGTTCTTCTACATACAGATAATCAGTTGTCTCAGTACCATTTGTTTAGAAAGCTGTTTGTTTTCTCTCCAGTGTATATTTTTGGCATGTTTTTCAAGAATCAGATGACTGTAGATGTGTGGATTTGACTCTGTCTTCTATTCTGTACCATGGTCTGTGTCTGTTGTTATGCTGGTACCATGCAGTTTTTGTGAGACAGCTCTGTAGTATAATTTTAAGTCAGATGTTGTGATGCCTCAAGCATTGCTTTTTTGGCTTAAAATTGTTTTGACTATTTTGGATCTTTTTTTCTTCCAAATGAATGTTAGGAATGTTTTTCCTAGGTCTGTAAAGAATGTCATTGGTATTTTGATGTGAATTGCATTGACTCTGTATATTGCTTTTGGTAGTATGGCCTAATAACAATATTAATATGCCTATCCATGAACATAGGAGGTCTTTCTATCTACTTAGAACTTCAGTTTCTTTCTTCAGTGTTCTAAATTGGTTAGATTTATTCCAAGGTTGTTTGTTTATTGGGGGGGTGTTTTTTTTCTGAGACTATTTTGAATGGAATTGTTTTCCAGTTTTCTTTATCAGCAGATTGGTTGTTGGTATATAGGAAAGCTGTAGATTTTATAACCTGCTACTTGACCAATTTTATAGCTGTGAATGCCTCTATAAGAAAATCAGAAAGATCCCAAATAAACAACCTAATGATGCATCTCAAGACCATTGAAAAGGAACAAACCAATTCCAAAGGAAATAATTAAGATCAGAGCTGAATTCCGTGAGCTTGGGAATAAAATACAAAGGACTGATGAGTCAGTGTTGGTTCTTTGGAAGGATAAACAAGATTGATAAGCCTTTAGCCAAACTCATCAAAAGAAAAAGGGAGAAAACCCAAATTAATAAAATTAGAGATGAAAAAGGAGAGACCACCACAGACACCACAGGAATCTAGCAGATCATTAGGGACTATTTTGAAAGCTTATACTCCAATAAATTGGAAAACCTAAAAGAAAAGGATACATTTCTAGACAAATATGATCCACCAAAAGTGAATCAAGGGGACATAGAAAACCTAAACAGACCAATAACTTATGAGATAAAAGCAACAATAAAAAGCCTTCCAGCAAAGGAAAGCCCAGGACCAAATTGGGTTCTCAGCTGAAGAATTCTACCACATTCTTTGTAGTTTTATACTTTCCCATTTATTAAAGGCATGAGGAGAGAAGAGGAGGATAAGGAACTATTACCAATACTCCTCAAATTATTCCGTGAAATAGAAAGGGATGGAACACTTTAAAATTCATTATATGAAGCCAGTATCACACTTAAACCAAACCAGAAAAGGATACATCAAGGAAAGAAAACTATAGACAAATATTCCTGATGAACTTGGATTCAAAGCTTCTTCCTACTACTAGCACATCGTGTTCAACAACGTTAGTATTGTGCACCATGACCAAGTTGGCTTTATTTCAGAACTGCAAGGATGGTTTAAAATACACAATTCTGTTCATTCACATTAGCAGAATCAAGGACAGAAATCACTAGTAATCTCAATAGATGCAGAGAATGCCGTCATCAAAATCAAGTACCCATTCATGATTTGAAAAAAAAAAAAAGAAAAACATTGAAGAAAAGAGAGACAGAAGGAACTTACCTCATCATCATAAAGGCTATATGTGAGAAACCCAAAGCCAGCTTCATGGTGAGCGAGGGAGAAATGAAAGCATTTGCTTTAAAATCTGGGACGAGACAAGGATGGTCACTCTCACCACTCCTATTTAACATAGTGTAGAAATTCCATCCAGAGCAATTAGGCCAAAGGAGGAAATAAAAGGGATAAAAATAGGAAAGAAGTTAAATCATCACTGTAGCTGATACGATCCTATATCTACAGGATCAAAAAACAATTCCACCAAAAGACTGCTAGAGCTAATAAACATTAAGATTTACATGAAAGAAGACAAAAGATAACAGCCAGCTATCTGGACTATGGTTTCCAAGTGGTCTATTATGTATGTACCTTGTCTATTACGTACCATGTGAGTATCATGTCCTTGTTATATTGTAGTAAATCACATGGTACATCCAGATCATCTGTAGGATTTCCATAATGTAATGTTCCTATATGTAAAGACTGTGCTTTGAGGCTCACTAGAGAGCTATGATTTGCAACTATCTACAGTGAACAATCTTTTTTTAAATTTAAATCTGACATAAAACAATAATAACTTTGTAAAACATAGTAAGAAGGGGTTGGAGTGGTGGCTCAGCGGTTTTGGCGCTTGCCTGGTAAGCACCAGGACCCGGGTTCAAACCCCAGCACCACGTACACAACTAAGTGTTGGAGCAACGAAGACCATGTGAAAACTAAATAAAGTTGTTTCTCTCTCTCTCTGTCTCTCTCACTGTCCCTCTCTCTTTAAAAAAAAAAAAAAACATAGAAGTATTCAAAATGAAAAAACCCAAATACAAAACACAAGCTCAAAATTTTATTAGATTCCATTTTATTAGATTCAGTAGTATTCTATGCAGGGCTATACTAGAATTTCTTGGACAGACTCAATTTCTTCACTTGTAAGAGAAACCTGAACAAGTCCTGGAGTTTCCGCAGTCCGTGAACCACCATTTCATGGAAGTACTTTCAAATCACCTCTCCATCGTCACTATACAGTGGCTAGTGTTCAGTGGGAGAAACCGGCCATTTGAGTGGACTGGACATTTTCTGTGAATGTTGATAGTGCCATACCCAGCACGTTGGCACCCTCTGCACACTGAGATCTAGATATCCACCAATCTCACTGAATGTGTTAAAGAAAACTTTTGTTTTTTTTCATTTGGGGTTTCAGGCTTAGTGTGTCCTTGGCTAAAACTGAGGTACCACCCTCAGTTGATCAATACTCAACAAGTACTCAACAGGGAATTCTGTCTGTGCACCTGATTAGGTCAGAGCTAAGCATCAAGACCAGGAAAAGCCTGGCACGCACATTCCAGTAGCTTGCTCAGATGGTGACATGCAAAAGCCCTTAGGAAAGCTCCCCAAACTACCAGATTTGGAGAGGCATTTTTCTGAAGTAAAGTGGTGTTTAAAAATACCCAAAAGAGCAAATAGCAGCCATACCATTCAGTATATTTGTTGGGCAAAGTAGTTAATGGGAAAATACATGAATAAACAGCTAAGCCCAAATTAAAACACTATGCTAACTCCAAAAACCCAAATTAGCTATGATACAACATTGCCTCTCATTATTTTACCTTTACCCACTTTTTTGTCAGTTCTAAGTAATATTTTTATTATTAAAAGGTTCTTCTGAAAGAGAAATGGAAAATGGCTTATGGCTGGTTAAGAGAAACAAGAGTGGGAAGCAGGAAGACCAGACAGACTTGTGTGAGGCCCAGCAGAAAAAACAGTTGCTTGGACTAGGATAGTCACATGGACATGAGAAGAAATGGACACATTCAGGGCTTGTGGAGACGGTCAATGGAACTAGCTGAGGGAATGGGAGACGGAGGAAAGAAAGCAAGGTTAATGTGTGGACATGGCCAGAAAATTTATATTCATTAGATTAGACAGGAGGAAGAGCACCCATTCCTCAGAGTAAGGAAGCCTCGCCCAAAACACAGGCCTTGGCGGATGTTTGGTGGGGTGGAACCCCACCCTTGGCTTAGCGTCCTTTACAACCTCACACTATAGCCTTACACCTGGATTTTTGGCTTGTGCAACCAGGTTAATGATGGCTGTGGTGCACTGAGGTGAAAAATCCACTGTCCTGTCTACTCTCACATGTTTTCCTGGTCAAGGGATAAATAAGAGTCCCAGGAGTGTAAAAGAGCACTACAGTGCAGCAGTTGCTAGACTGTCCTGCAAGCCACAAAAAGTTGGAGCCAATGTTTGGTAATGTTGACATCAGTTTTCAGAAATATGTGACAGCAAGTATTTAGGATCTGGTGGACTTTCACATACCCAGTGTGCACCCAACCATGCTAACAGGGAATTTATGTGGCATCAAATCTGAGGCAATTTACTGAAACCAAGACATAAGCATCACTGAGGTGTGAATCATTTCAGGTACACTGACACACCTTAAAAATGAAACTACTAAGCTTTTTCTTTTGCACTTTAACTCACTGGGGATTGGTTATGCAAGTTGTGCGATATCTGTCCCAGAGTCTAAACTGGGCAAGTTTAGACTAAAATTAAGATTGGCAATGTGAAAATTTTAAGCACATTCAAAAAATAGGCCTCCAAAGTGCCCCTCTCTCCAGCCTTCAAGGCCACTCCACTAGGTTTTTGGTGTATTGGGAGGAGGGGAGGGGAACAGGAACATGTATGAACTGATGAGCACTGTGACCCAATCAAAAAGCTGGCTTTTTTCTAACCAAAGTAACTATTCTTTAATTATACTGTAAGCTCTAAAATCAAGGCTATTTTAACAGCTCTGTACCCCCAGCTTCCAGACTGGCAACTATAAAACAATACATTTAATACATATTAAATATTGTGGAATGAATGAGGAGTAGCCTACAAAATACCTGACCAGTACTCTTAAAGTGTCTAGGTCAGGAAAAACAGAGAAATCATCTCAGACCACAGGAGACCAAGGAGCATGTCCACTGAATGCAGTGTGGTAGCCTGAATGCTGTCAACAAAAGGAAATTAGCTGGAAAATTGCTGAAATCCAAATGAAATGCTATCATTAATGGTAGTGTACCAATGTTAATTTCTTGGTTTTCATAAATGTGTCATGGTTATGTAAGATATCATAAGGGAACTGGAAATGGACTCAACTATCAAGTTATTTCAAAATTATATTTAAATAGCTTTGACTTTATTTCTGTAATTCCTTGAGCATCCCTTTCCATTTCACATTTCCTCTCATATCCTAATGTAATTACATCTCTGTACTTAGAAGTTTTACTGATCACCTTCATACTTGGCCACATTTTTTTAACTTCCTGTTACCCAGACTCTAAATGTTAAGGAAAAAATCTGGATTATTACAATGATTAATGGGCACTTATCAGAGCAGCATAATACATCTTGATAATCACTAAAGAATACATTTTATTGAAAATGCATTGCTTAATAAGAGGGATGGAACTTTTTTTCCAGTTTCACCTGTATTTGTGGATGGATGTTACTTCTTGCTACAGTGAGGTAAACTACCATCTATTTTATTATTTCATTCATTTTAAGAATAGATTTAACTCATGAGAAATCTTGTCCATAGAGGAGTAGATGATTGTGGACAGCAGGCGGTGCCCTGCTTGGAGTTGCTCCATGGTATATATAGCTAGCCTTTCTGGCTGTGCCTAACCCCAAGTTCCATTTTGTAAAGCAGTAGTTTGCTGTACGTCACTCCATCTTGAGTACAAGAGCTGAGGCAGAATGACTTTCACCCTGTTTGTACAAGTAAAAAACCATCTGACAACTCCTCTGTTCCAATTTATCAAACTAAATCAGGAGCACCCGGACACAAGGACCTCCCAAATCACATCAGGAACATCAGATATGGGAGCTTATTAACCTCACCAGATAAAACCCCCTCACCTACCAACTCATAAATGGAGGAGACCCCCAAGAATGGATACAATGGTACCCTCACACTCTCACCTGGTCACTCCTCATTAGTCCAGCCCAAGAAAATCAGCAGAGATGAACCTCTAATTCTGTCTCTGGGCTTTAGCTCAGCAGAGTTTCTCCAGTCTGTGAGACAAAGTAGCACCCAACGTTGACACCCCAAGCCAACACCAGAAACTGCCAACCATCTTTGGAAATGAACTGTTCCTTAAAACCTTTATCTGACCACCAGCAACAACTCTCTGCGTCCATATCTGTCCTGCCTGTGCTCTTGGCACAGCATCCTATAACCCTGAGGCCAGTTTAACCCTTACCCTGTGAACTCTAAATATTGCTTTGTGACCCATGATATCTGACTTGTATGTTGCAGATATTTGAAATTCGGACTGGAATAAAAGTGCTTGTAATTGCCCAGCCTATGGGGTAACAACTGATGAAAATGATGCAGCTTGTGATTTTATTGTTACTCAATAATTCTGCCATTATGGAAAGACACAAATGTTTGGCCCATGTTAATGGCATAACTAGTGCATAACAGTGGTCCCTGAAATCTTGTTATAACATCACTCAATTCGTTTGTTAGTATGTTAACACTTGGGAGTGGTTTACTCAAAGTATTTTCAACAGTTACCATGTAATGCCTGTATTAACTCCTCTTCCAACTTCTACGACAAGAAGAATTGAAAACCCACAATGGGTTTGTCACCGTGATTTTAAGGCGGTCTCAGCACACCTGACTGCACACGGCACCCAAAGTAATGCCGGCCGCTCTCTGCGGTGTCCTTGGCGGTCACCCAATAGTAAGGCCACTGCGCCTGCCTTCATGACCGTCCTCTGCCCCTCACCCCCGCCCCGCAAGCGTCAGCAAGGCCAAGGCGAGTTCAACCGCACACCGCGAGCAGTGGGCAGGCCGAGCCGGCTAGGGCACCTGCTCGCGGCAACGCGGCAGGACCGTGTTCCTGGAGCCCGGTCGGGCACCCGAGGGCCTCCGGACCCCCGGACCCCACGTCCCACAGCGATGCCAGGTGGCGGCACTGGGCCCACGGCGTCCTGCGCCGAAGCTGCAGCACTGCCAGGAACTGGAGGAAATGGGAGCGACCCGCCCACGCGTGCACAAAGGACGTGGGCCACGCAGGCGCTCAGAGAACGCACAGCCCTCGCCCAGGCGACGACTGTGGCCCGGCGCAGGCGTAGGCACAAGCGTAGGCGCAGGCGCGGGCCACGCAGACCGTTGGTGATTGGACGAGCGGGGCGCGGGGTCGCCGGCCCGGGGCCGCAGGGGCGTGCGTGGCCTTTGAAAGACGCGGCTGCGGCGGCCGCGTGCGCAGACGCAGAGCGGCCTGAGGCGAGCGTCGACGCCGAGAAAGAGGCCATGGCGGCAGCGGGCGGCAGCCGGAGAGCGCCAGGCCTGCGGCTGGGCCTGCCCCTGGCCGCGCGCCTGCCCACGGGGTCCGGTCGAGAGGACAGCGGGGAGGACGGCTTCGGTGGGTGGCGTCGGCGCGGAGGGCCCCGGGGGCGCCCTGCTGGTGTCCGCAGGGCCGTCACCCCGGTGCCCCTTGAAATGCCCCCGCAGTGAGGGGGCGCAGCTCGGCCTCCCCGCAGCACGGGAGTGCGTGGAAGAGCCACGGATGGAGGTTAGGGCGTGGGGGATTTCCCGGGGTGTTTTCCGTTTCCAATTTGATCATGACTTGTAGGTGAGAAGACGTCTGGCAGCAATGACTGGTTCCAAAGTTCCAGGGTCCCTAGCTTTGCTCAGATGCTGAAAAAGAACCTTCCAGTTCAGCCATCGGCCCAGACGGTCTCCACACCCGCAGGATACTCGTCGGAAAGCTGCAGCTTGTCCAGTATGGCATCCAAGGTTACACAAGTGACCGGTACGACTTCCTGTGTTGTCTAGCGCCCCAGTGCTCTAGGATTCGGGGATCGCCAGAAAGTTGTGTGGGGCCTGCGCTTTAAACGTTCCCTACATAGGGTGAACAGCCTGGAATCTGACTCCCCGCCCCTAGAGCCGCGTTCACGCTTTCTCCTCTCCTCACTTAGCTACTCCTTACTGCCTGGAGCACTCAGCCACTTCACTGCCTACTGCCTTTGTGAAGTGGAAAGAACTGGATTTACACTGTTTGTATTTCAGAAATCACTTAGTGGAGTGTTGAACACAAGCAAGGGCTTATACTTGAAAACTTGAATTTGAATCAAACAACGTATACTGAGTCGACAGGCAGTATAAAATAGTGGATAGGAACTGGAAACTGGGCTGTGCTCCCAACAGATCCATCAGATCTCTGTCCATTCTAAGCCTTAGTGACATCATCTTTAAAAATGGCATAGCCTCTGACGACCTTGACAACACTAACGTTCCATGAGTTTTCAATATCATTAATAATATGGTAATATTTCTTTTTTAAAAATAACTTTAGTATGCCAAAAAGTATGTGCAATAACAGATTAAGCTTGTCATGTAGGCCAAAATTGTTTAGTAAAAATGTATGAAAGATGCATATGACTAAGTCTATCTTCCATTTTTGAGGGGAGTTTTGTGCCTTTGCTCATTTTTTTATTTTAACCAGTGTAAACATTTATTTTTAGGTAATTTTCCGGAACCATTGCTTTCCAAAGGTCTTTCATCTATTTCACATCCTGTCCTGCCTCCAAAAAAAATACCTAAGGAATTTATAATGAAATACAAACGTGGAGAGATCAATCCCGTGTCAGCCTTGCACCAGTTTGCACAAATGCAGCGGGTTCAGCTTGACCTTAAGGAGACAGTAACAACAGGCAAGTGCAAAGTTGTGCCTGGTTATTACAGTTAAGGAAAGTATATTTCTAAAAACAGAACACACATTTGCAAACATTTACTGGTAAACTCAGTTAACAAAAATAGGGTAATGTAGAATGTAAAACTGGGACTTATCTCTGTGTAACATGTTAGCTTTCCTACTTTACTCTCAGACTACCCCTGGAAAATGTAGCATATTGGTTGTTGTAACAAAGAAAAATCTTCACTTCTTTCAGGAAAAACAACAAAAAAAATGACCCATTGATTGCTAATGGGTTTAATTTTATGTTCAATATATGATTCAGTAGGTTGGGTATTAAGACCAGAGTTCCAGAGTTTCATGTTTACTCTAAATATAATATAGATCCATATTGAAATTTGAGAACTTAGGTTTTAGACAGGCTGACACTGATAGGTTTGGCATTCTGACACTTATTAACAAATTTGAAGTGTAATATCTCCTATGTAATAATCATCTGAGCCGCTTGTTAAATACACAAAATGCTCTTTGCTTTAGTAAATTTGGTTGGAACACAGGTGATTATGAAGGAGGGAATTCAGGAAATTGTGGTCTTAGATGGTGGGAGGGAGGCAGTTAACTCAGAGACCCTCAGGAGTTCCTGGTAAAGCCTTAATGTACATTTTTAAAACAAAAACAGTTAATGTAGCATAATTGTATGTGAGGAATTAAGATATTGGAGTTAGGGCAGAGTCATTGTACCTAGCCATCTATAACCAAAGATTTAGTCTTCTAAAGTTCCTAATACCAACAAGTAGAACTTGAAACAGAAAAATCTTTGATCTGTAATTTTAGGAGTTTATTCCATTTCGGTTTTCATCAGACAAATAACAAAATAAAAAGCTAATTAACAGTGTAAAAATAATCCTCCTAGGAATTTTGGAGGGTGAGTATTGCGTTTAATTCTTTAGGATATCTTTGTTATTGTTTGTGTTTTGGTTTTCCTTGTGGATTCCCACCCCGCAGCCTGCCCTGAGCTATAGAAGATTGAGCTGCTTACCATTATGCCCTGAAATATCACAGGTTTTCTTCAAATGGATCCCTTGTTTTCTGGAGCTTAATGAGAGTTTCAGGGCAATCCAAAAGTGGGAAAAATTCCACTTTGGCTGCACTGAAATTTTAAAAAAGATATTAAGTCTTTACGTCTTACCTTTCATTGATTGTTCATTGAGTGATTACCGTTGCCAAACACAACATTCACTGTCACCCCATGTTTGACATGTGTTCTACAGTTGACTCTTTTGCTCACGCTGAATCTGGAGGCAACCTAGCTGTGTGAATCCTCTAAACTAGTTCATGGGCCCATCTAGCTTTAGTGTAAACCCCTATTTGCCTTACCGGAAAAAAAAATGGTGTTTTAGACTAACTTACAGAATTTTTTTTACTGAAATGGTTTCCTATGTACAGATATTGTTTGCAGGAATAATCTGTGAATTATTTTAGCAGTCATTCTGCGTTCTTTTTCAAGGTAATGTTATGGGACCGTATTTTGCTTTTTGTGCTGTGGTGGATGGTATTCAATATAAGACTGGACTGGGACAAAATAAAAAGGAGTCTAGATCCAATGCAGCAAAATTAGCTCTTGATGAGCTTCTTCAATTGGATGAACCTGAACCAAGAATGTTAGAACCATCAGGTAAATACTCTTGATTACACAATATTTGAAAATGAATCCTTTTCCAGGAGTCACCTACACATTTATGTTAATGAAGAGTTACTTGGCAACTACAGAATAGAACTTAGAAGATTGAATAATTTCCTTCCTTTGCTTTCTGCTGATGTATTAAATAATAGTTAAAATACTTTTGCATGTTTTGACACCAAAAGACATCAATGTGGCTAAATTGATAACTTGTCAGATTATAAATTATTTCAAATCCTGAAAATGTGTTTTTGTAATTTGTTCGATTCTTACCAAGATATTTAACCCTGTACATTTAGCACTAAAAAGGATTTAATGCAACGTTTGCAAAGTTTACCTATATGAACTTGGTAAATAGTCGTTACTTGAGAAAATGAAGACCAGAGATAGCATAGCAAATAAAGAAGGTAAATTCCAAAGTTAGATTGCTGAGGTTGAAATGTTGACCCTGGGCCAACACATTGTTTACCCTCTAAATTTAAGTTCATTTGACAGGTGGGGACAATGAGAGTATGTTCTGTGACTGTCATTATGATGAAATAATGCATGCAAAACCCTTAACCATGCCTGGTGAATAAAACAAAATCGAATGGTAGTAGGACTTATTAAATAGAAATTGGAAGAGTATGTTAACAAATTATGGAATCATTTTTGCCAGTATTGACTTCATGTTAGATTATGTCTTGATTTTTACCTGTAAATGAGGCAACTTTTAAAAAGAAAAACATTTTAATTTGATTTCAAGGAGTGACTATAAATTCATTCCTTTTAAATACAAAACTCTGGTGAGGTTTTGTGGGATTTTTTGATTTTGATTTGTTTGTTTTTAGTTGGTTCAGCTTTTCCTTCATTTCTTATTACAAGTCTTTAAGTTAAATTATATATTTTAATTTTGTTATTTAAAGCAAGTATTTAACAAAAACAAGCAATTTTGTCTTGTAAGTTTTGGTATATAGTCTTTCTCACCGTTTTTCAAATAGTTTGTCATATTTTAGGTTTAATAGGAACTTAGAGTATTAATTTTCATATTTTCACTTTTTCAGATTAATATTTAGGGCAAGGTATGATTTTAGTAAATGTCTTATAAATGCTGACACTACGAATGCCATTTTATGCTTATTTTATTACTGCTGTTTGATTTTTTTTTACGTTATTTGACCTACAAAGAGCACTGATCACTGATTTCACTTTATTATAAATTACACCTTTTAAATTCAGTTTTAAATTACTCCTTTGTTTCTATTTTGTACATATGGGGTTGGTTTGGTTTGGGACTTTTTTCCCCCCTAATACTCATGGTATTTCTTCTAGTTACCTTGCATGCTTGTGTAATGCCTTTAATTGTCCTGTTTTTTAAAAAGCTAATTTTCTATTATGTATAGAATTTTGGTTTTTCGCATGATCAAATAATATTTTAATAGAGGGTTAACATTTGTGTTTATTATCACAATCATCTGACAATATTATGTGGTTTCTTTGCTTCTTTTTCTTTTTTGTCATATGGATAATATTTTCTTTGAATTTCTTCTAAATTAGTTGAAAGGTAATTACTTAGAAACTCATCTAACACAAAGTCAATTTTGACAACTTTGAACCCTGGTTTATCATTTATTAATTTTACTATCTTACCAACTTTCAGGTTTGTCTATCTTTCAGTATTAGCACCGTGTTATGCTGTGGATGAACAAATATTACCCACTTGTAACTTAGTAATTAGTGATTTATTAGATTTTTTAACAGTTATTTCTTTGCCTATCCAGAGTATTTAACAAGTAATGTGAAATGCAGAACCTGTGATAAAGAATATTAAGACATTCCTTTTGTTAATAGGAGACTTTTATATAAAATTATTTTATCATCTGTCAACCCACCTACATATACTTTGTCCCCAGTGATATTTTCCCACTTTCCTTCCAACCATAGCATGCAGTAGAAATCTGTTTTGAGGATGTGCTGAGTGAGTTCCAGGAACTGTGGTAGGTACTGGATATCTGGCCCCATCCTCTACCTGCTAAGAGCTAAAATACTTTATTGAATTTAAGATAAATCACCTGTAGAATTTATTGAGCATCTGCTTTAATCAGAAGAGGATATTTGTGATTGGCTTCTTATAGTAAGAGCATTTTTTCTGAGGATTTTAAAAATGTTTCTCTAGGACTAGCAGATGTTTGCCAGGTGTTCTAAACCTCTTGTGTTTTCACTTCTTTGTGAAAATTAGGGAAGCATTTACCCATCTCTGCCTCACCACTTTTATATTCATTAATCTCAAAAACTGCCAATAATGCCTGAATTAGAACTAAAAGTTCTTGAATAATGTATTTTAAGAGCCTAAAAATAATATATAATAAGGTTATCTTTTTCTCTGCAGTGTTCTACACTTTCTTGTTCTGAACAGCTGAGTTTAAAGATTTATTTTTGTTGAGAAAGTATATAGAAGAAAGAATTGGAGTGTTTCTTCTCTGCCAGCTGTTGACCTTATCTTTTTTTCTAGTCTTATTCTTTACACATACAATTTTGAAAGCTTATCTTTAGTAGTTTTTCAAACTTCTGAACTTGTCACTGTCTTAAGATTCTTGTGCCCTTATATCATTTTTCATATTATATAATGTTTTGTGTTTTTAAGTATAGATTTTGTGAACTGCATAAATTCTTTTTTTTAATTTTATTATTGAACAACCTTACAAGATTTTAACAAAATAATATAAAATGTGTATATAATGTGTAAATATTCTGGATATTGCAATTATCCCCAGGAGTGCCCCCCCAATTACCCTCCCTTATCCCTCCCTTCCCTTTCCCTTTATAGCTCTAAAAAAAGGTATTAGATTGTAAAGCATTACATCTTATCTGGATTTAACTCCTGTTATTAGACCAACTTTCTCATTGTCCAGGGTCTAGTCCCCACCTCCACCTATGAGTGGAGACAATCGACCCTTAGATCTCTGGGTTAAGCTGATTTTACTCATCATGATCTCTTCCATAACCATCCATTTACCCTCGAAGGCTGCAATGTCATTGTTTCTAATTGCTGTGTAATATTCCATGGTATAAATGTACCACAGTTTT
>PVKS010042584.1:0-15351 GCA_004027875.1 Aplodontia rufa | reverse complement strand
TGCTCTTGGATAGGCAGAATTAATATAATAAAAATGGCCATTCTACCAAAAGCTTTATATAGATTTAATGCTATCCCTATAAAGATACCTATGTCGTTCTTTAAAGACATAGAAAAAGCAATTCTCAAATTCATTTGGAACAACAAGAAACCAAGAATTGCCAAAGCACTACTAAGCAAGAAAGATGAACAGGCGGTTTTGCCATTCCAGAATTAGTGTGATTTTAAACTCAAAATTCTGAAGTTGTTAGTCACATAAAGAATAAAGGCTAAATATCTCTATGTGGTTTAATTAAATTGAATATAATTGTCATATTACAAATATATCTTATTTGTATAAATATGTGATATTCTAGTGCAATTTTGCATGTAGTGATTTTTACATTGTTTTAAAAAATGATAATGATCAGAAAATATAGTTTATAATTAAAGCATTTGAAAAACAGAGAGTATTTTTTGCCTGAACATATTTCAAAACTTCAAATTGGTTGCTAAAACCAGGTTAAGTTGTGAAATTAAGGTAATATAAAATATTATATACCAAAACAGTATCATCTTAAATTGTTTTCCAATTCTTGGTGTATTTTTTCCTATATTGTGTATTTGACTGAAATTATTAAGTTGTTAATTTTATCTTTGAATTTTACTCTCTCAAGTTTCTGTTATTCACAAACCAGTTATGCTATAAACTATTTTTATCAGTGTCATAAATGTCTTTAATCTTATTTCCATAATTTGGATGTTATCTTTTTTTATTATGCACTTAGATTTTTTAAAGATAACTAACATGAAAAGGTTTTTAAATTTTACTTTGATATGCAAGCATGGGTGCATGGGTATATCTTAAGGTAAATATATATACATGAAATCTGACCTCTAATTGATATTTTAAGTGCACAATATAGTATTGTTAACTATAGGCATGATGTTATAAGTAGATCTCTGGGACTGATCTTGAATAGCTTCACTATTAATTATTTACCATTCCAAATAAAAATCTAATTGTGTTCAAAGGAAATAAAATAAAATTTCTGCTTTGACTATGCTTTTAGAGCATTGAATAGCCTACAAAGAATTTTAATTTTTTTCATAGATTATTAAGGACCATGATAATTGTAGTCACCAGAAAAGTACTTGTATTTTAACCGGTTCTTTTAGTTATTTGTAACATTAAAATTCATTTTGACATGATTATAAAGGCCAGAAAAGTACTGATAACAAAAAACTAAGACTGAAATTATTTCAGAAGCACAAATAATGAAAGGAAAATTTCTTTAATTTTTTTTCATGCATTTGATTTATCAATACTTGGTAAAACATTTTGAGTATTTACCTCTGTTCTACTTTTATACACCAACTTCAGATTACTTGTGTATTTTCAAAGGATAAATAGAACACATCCAAAATACTATTTAGATAAGTAAAAGAGAATTTCTTGGGAATCTACTTGCTTTTTAACCCATGGTCTCATGATTAGATTTTAGAAGCTAATAAAACACACACAGACAGACTTACATACTCACATGCACACAACTCATCAATTACAGCTTTTGCTAAAATAAGTGATCCGTATGGGAGTTTGTATTGAACACTGTAATCTTTAGGTTTGTGGATCTGATACATGTGATTTACTATTTAGAAGTAATGAGGTTACTAGTTGTAATTTAATAGGAAAGTATTGATGTGTTTATTTATAATTTTAGTTTAAACTCATTTTCTTTTTCTGCTAGATATCCTGGTAAGAATTACATGCTTGAAAGGAAAAAATAATGAAAGATGCATTTTGCCTATTTGCTATATTTTAAAAATAATTTGTAGGCAATGATTTTCTTTTTAGATACGAATCCAAAAGCACAGGCAATGAAAGCAAATATAGTCAAATGGGTTTGCATCAAATTAAAATGCTTCTGCATAGGCCAAGAAATAATCTTCTGCATAATGAAGGGACAAACTACTGCATGGGAGCAAATATTTTCAAACCATACATTTGATAAGGGATGAATATTCAAAATATACGAAAAACTCTATAGTGAGAAAACAAACAATCCCATTTAATAAAATGGGCAGAGGACTTGCAAAGGCAGTTCTATAAAGAAGACATAAATAGGGGTTGGGGATTTAGCTCAGTGGCAGAGCGCTTGCCTAGCACGCGCAAGGCCCCGAGTTCAGTCCTCAGCCCTGAAAAAAAAAAAAAGAAGACATAAATATGTTCAATTGGTGCAGAAAAGACCCCCAATAACACAAATCATCAGAGAAATGTAAATGAAAACCCTAATGAAAAATCATCATGGATCTGATTTGGCCACTTAACAGTGTATTCTTGTTTTTCCAAAGTAATGTACATGGTATATAGTACAACTTTCACTTGCCAATTAAAAAATGTGAAATGATCAGGATATATTATTTAGCCTTTTTTCCCCAGTCAAGCTGTGTCAAAGAAAATCTATATTTTTGTCCAAAATTATTCTTTAAAGTTGAATATTAATTCCCTGAGAATGTTATAAAAATGCTTTCTAGTACATAAATTCTGTGTGCATAAATTCTATCTGAAGGATTCTCTACTCAGCAGAAGTTTATTTTTGCTATTTTCTGAGAGAGTAGCATTGTTCTCAGATTCTGGAGCTTGCTGTAGAGATCTGCATTTAGCAGTCCCATTGGCTGCCCAGCACTTTATGTAGCATTTTGCATAGAATCACATGTGCACAGCTCTCTAAACTAGGTCAGAAACTCAAAAGTTTGGGTGCCTTTATCCACATGGATTATCTTGTTCATTATTATTGCAATTTCCTGCCTTGGTTTCTGCCAGAGGAGGGATGAAGATGAATTGTATTTCTGATTATTGATTGCATTTAATGGCCATTATAAACACCATATACTACAAATCACACAATAAGACATGTTGTTGGCTCTGCCGTTTACCCAGTTTTCAAGCCTAGAAACCAGTATGATTTACACAACATCCAATAAATTACAAAAAGCCAAATATTCTACCTATTAGTGTCCTGTAGCCTGGGACATTATTTGCTTATTCTATTAAAATAATTTTCTAATTGATCTTATAACTAAATTTGTTTTTGGCTAATACATTCCATTTTCAAACTGCTAAATTTGTCTTTCTAAATAAATTTCTGTACCGAAATTTCAATTTCTTTAAAACAACCAATGCAGTCTTTTGCCTGTAGTATGCAATCCCAGTGCCTTATTTTGATTTTATGAGGCTTTTTACTGTCTAACACTAACTCATCATGCCTGCCGTGCCTTTGATCATAATCCAATCTTCTCCCCTCTTGTCAACCCACTTTAAGTCTTGTGGTACAGTGAGTTCTTCTCTAAATATGCTAAGTCCTTGGGGAGTAGACCACTGAAATGGTATTTGTTTCTCTTTTTCAGATTGCAAGAATCTACTCATTCTTCAAGAATTAGCTAATGTGATTCTTCTTGTGGGGTAGGTTGAGTATCAACAAGGACAAATTTCAAAATAGATTTTACCTATTATTGCAAAATAATAATGATAATCTTAAGCTATTAGAGGATTTCTGAGCTTTATTCATTATTTTGTATAATATCCAAGGAATTTGCATAGCTATTTAAAATTATAAGGAAAGTTATAATTAAATAAAGCATTAAATATGTTGTCTAAGGGCACGTAAATTATATCAATTTCATGTAATACTATTTATTTTTTATTGTATTTTGTGTTTCTTCAGCTATTGCTATTATGATTTCAATATTCATTTTCCATAAGGTTATTAGTATGTTTTATTTAGAAGTATATCATAATATTTATATTATAGAATTATCTTTTATATACAAAGATATAATATTTAATTAGCAATTTCTAATAGTTCATGTCAACTTAGCAATATATTTTGAAATTACATTTCAAAATTATTGAGTACGTAAAATTTATTGTGGGCACCAGAATCTTAGAGATAGAACATTTGAAATAAAAAGACTATACGGCTGGAGTGGTTGCTCAGTGGTTGCAGCGCTTGCCTGGTATGCACTAGGACCTGGGTTTGAACCCCAGCACCACATACACAGCTAAGCATTGGAGAAACAAAGGCCAGTTGAAAAATTGATTCTCTTTCTCTCTCTCTCTTTCTTTGTCTCTTTCCCTCTCTCTTTTTTAAAGATTATAACAACTTGTACATTATCAATTAGAAATTCACATTCATGCAATACATCAATTAGCATAAATTCTATTTCGGTAACATGTTTATATTGTGTGCTGACAGATAAGGTCATGTGTATCATAGTTTAGATGTGCAGAGGAAAGTTATCTTCCTATAATAATTGCTATATATACCACATTTATTTTTTGTCAAGCTTCCATTGTGTTTGTCCTGAAAGATTTGAAAATTCTAAGCTGTCACTGACATTGTTTTGGTGGGGTAAATTTTTTTCAGTATAATTTTAGATTTAGAGGAAAATCATGAAGAGTAGAGTACAAATAATTTCCACATAACCTTTGCTCACGGTCATCATTTGTTAACATTTCATCCTGTGGCATTTCCTCTCTGTTGCTCACTCTGCTCACTCTCTCATTTCCTTTTCTTTGCTCTTTTTCTCTCCTGCTATCCTTATTTTCTGTTTTTCTATAGACACATGTATGCACATACACAGTTATCATTTGAGAACACATAAGTGAAGAGTTGAAGCATTGAAGTCCGTACTTTTAAACCCAAATATTTCCTCTCATTCTTAAGAGCAAAGAAAATTTTTTTCTGAACCAATGATCTAAATAAGGAAATTTAATATTACGCAACATTATTATGTAACCCACAGCCCATGTTGAAATTTTGTCGTTTGTCACTTATGTTATTTGTGACTATATTTGTTCTCTGCATAGGATCTAATCAAGACTTCTACATGGTTTTTCAGTTGTAACATCTTTTTATTTTCCTTTAACCTGAAAAGTTTTTAAGATTTTTGTGTTTAATGACCTTGAAAATGGTCAATTATTTATTGAATATTTTCATATGTGTTTGAGGGTTCATCATAGTTATTAAATATATCATCATTTTTGTCAGAAATATGCTTTCCTTGCAATGCAACGTAGCAGGAAGTACATGGTTTCAGTTTGTTGCATTACTTGTGCTGTTAAACTTGATCAGTTGGTGGTTTTTCCTAGATTTCTTCATTGTCAAGTTATTATTTTCCCTTTGTAATCAATAAGCCATTTGTGGAGATAGGAATATAAATAGCCTGCTTCTCATCAAACATTGATCTCCTAGATTCAGCCTGCATTGATGATCCTTCCTTGAAACAATATCATGGCTGAACTGTTATTTTCTAGCTCCATCATTTATTCTACTTTCAATTTTTTGATGTCCTATACAGATCTCTCTTCTTTGACATTTTTTTAAAAAGGATATATTTATTTTATTTTATTTTTAAATGGAACGAGTGAGAGAGAAAGAGAGAATCAAATTTATCTATTTTTTCATCAGACCTTTGTTTCTCTCACACTTGGTTGTGTACTTGGTGCTCGGTTGTGTATGTGGTGATCGAGTTTGAATACCCATCCTCCTGCATGCTAGATAAGCACTCAAACTGCTGAGCCATGGCTTCAGCCCCTCTTCCTTGACATTTTAAGACTCTTGGCATTTATTTATATCATTATAGACTTATGCATCATTTTACTAACATTTAATTTACATTTGTGTCCTGGTCTCTGATTTGATCACTAGGAGCCCCTTGAAGCTGGCTCTCTGTGCTTTGGATAATTCTACATCAAATGTAGAATTTCTTTCTTTTATTTTTTGGTAGTGTTAGGTTTCAAAGCCAGGGTCTTGTTCAAACTTAGCCAGCACTTTACCACTGAGCTACATCTCTAGCCCTTCCATCATTTTCAGTAGCTTCTGTAAGGCACAAAGTATTTCAGACTCACCTGCACTTGTGTTTAGATTGGTAGGTGATCATTTTCCCAAACACCCTTAGTTGTTTTTGAGGAAAAAGGATTTAGGAGCCACGATCTGTTACCTACATTTTCCAGGGTATCTTCGCTTGTAGGCTTTCTTGGCAGACACGTTTAGGAGACTACCTACCATCTATCTGTGTCATTATTAAAAGTAACCCAATCAGCAAATTATGAGATTTCCAATTCCAATAACTCATGGTTAATTCTAGTTCCAAAATTTCCATATTTTAAACTATTTCTTCAAGAATAACTTTCTTCTCCAAGAAATTTGGCCTCCACAATTCTAACATGGTTCCTCATTTGATTAACTCTACGGAATTATGCAGAACATAGTTCCCATACATCCACTCACACTGTGATAAAGATGCCTATTAACTAGAAGTCAGTATTTCTTTTTTCAGTTTTGTTTTGCCTTTGCACAGGGTATGTTATTTGAACTAGTTCTTTTTTTACCTTCCAGTGTGGACTTTGTGATTTGTTTGAAGTTCAGTTTGGTTCATTTATTTCTAAGTGGTATTCTAATTTGTGATGATTGCTTTTTTTTTTTCTTATGGAGAGTTACCATATGAATCCAGCTTCTAATTTTGCTCAGTGAAGCAAACATCCAAATCATAGTAGCATAAAAAATTCATTTTATTATGTTTATTGATCCTATTGATCAAGAATTTGTACAAGGCTCATGGAGAGGTTCCATGATTTCTGGGTCCTGGGATGGGAAGCCTGGAATACTGAGGAGACACAATGAATGGACCTGTTGTGTTCTGGAAACTTCTTAAATGTGCATTTTGTGAATGACTCTGGGTATTAACCAGAATTTTACCTAGGGTTGTTAGCAAGAACTACCTACATGGTGGGTCAGTCATCCAAAGTTGAATATTCCACCTCAAAACAACAAACCTGCAACACCTTTTGTGACCTTAACTCAACAGCTACACAACATTACTTCTTACAAGTATTGTAAGAAGTACATTTTATTGACTACAAGTGAGTCACAATCTTGTCCAGACTCTAAGATGAGAGCAATTATACTTCTTTGCTGATAGAATGGAAATTTTCTAGAAGAGTCCCTGGAAAGTAAACTTTCTACCCAGTAGTCACAAGAGTTCATATTAATTGTGAACTACTCACTTACCATAGTGCAAAATAGATTTTCTTTCAACAACACATAGGAGATTTAACTTTTACTGAATCAGGCTCAGGACTGTGTCTGGATATTATCATTTCAATTAAGTCTAGACTTGTCTAAGTATCCTCAGATGAATTTGCTCTTTGAACTTCTAAAGACTGGTGACCTAAAGGGATTTATCTGCCCATGCCCAATATGCAATGGGAGAATAAAGATATACTTATTCAAAAATTGAGGAAACAGGAAGCAAACAATAATTATTTGTCCAGAGCAATTCCATAATCCAGTGAGGGACAAGTTCTCAATTTCTTTATTAGGATTCAGTCCTTCCTACTAAGAGTTGTTTTCTCTGACTCCTATCTGTGCCCACTAGATTCCTGACTCTTTTAATCATACTTTCTTTCTTTTCTATAATGAATGGATTGCATTTGTTAGTGAGTTATTTTCTCAGCCAACAACCTGCCAGTTATAAATAAATAAATAAATAAATAAATAAATCAATCAATCAGGATCCCAACGTATGCTTTCATTTGTGGTCATTCTGTCCCTTTTAGTAAAATCTGATAATTCCTTTGAAACACTATGGGATTAAAACATATAGATATTAATTTATTATTCTTAAGTATAGATAAAAAAAAGACACTGAAAATCTCTTTGAGAAAGACTTTCTCTTTTGGGGGCTTCCTGTGGAGTATGCTGTGAAAAAACTCCCTGAAAACTCTATTATTTAATGGAGTGGAGTGGATTTGTGAGCATTTCTTTTAGACCTTCAACAAACTTTTGACAGCAAAATGGCACATAAAATGACATTTTTGAGGTCATAACAAGAATCTTGCTGCTCCACCCAGAGTCTGATCTTTACTTGAAAGTCATTGTAAATTATGAACATTTTGCTGGCTGAAAAGACAGTTCAGATCTTTTATGTTTCCTCAGAATTGCAGTAAAAATTTGAAAACTAGTCATTCTTTCATGTATTTCTCTCCTCTCTCATTTAAATGTGGAAAGCTGAAACAAAACACGGTAAAACCAAACAAGATGAGATAACCAGCACCCTCAACATTTGACCTGAAAATTTCCTTAACTTAATCAAGACCATTTGTATTTTTTCTATTTTCCACAGAACTGTGGGAAACAGTCTTTTTTTTTTTTTAAACTGTCACAATCTATTCACTGTCTTATTTCGTCTAGTGCCCAATAACATTTTCATTTTTTCCTTTAAGACTTGCTGGAGTCCCTGTCAAGGTATTTAAGGTTTCTAGTAACATACTTCGTAGGACTACCTCACTAAGCACCTTCTCAATGCCTTTCTACCTTGTTCCTCTTCACACCACCACCCTGTATCAAAACCTGGCCACCCATATTAGATTTTAGTTATTGTTTTGGTAGTGCTGAATAACCTAGTATCAGCTAGATTTGGTCAGCAATGAAAAACCATTATGAACAGTTTGCAATAAAGAATTTATTATAGTAATTAGACCGTGAGCAGTCAAGGGAGATGGTGAGCATTTTCTGTGTGTCTAGTGTTGAGCCTCAGGCCAAAGGCAAGTTATGCCAGTGTTCAAGAAAGAGGAGTGGATATGTAAAAGAAAAATGGATGGAAGAAACTGAAAGAACAAGCAAGTCAAGGAGGACAATTTGAACCCACTTGACAAGTGGCAACCGCAGGACAAACTAGAAGCTTGCTTTTTCACTTCCTCCAGCCTTAGTGCCACGAATGATCTTCAGAAGTAATGCACTTTTTTTTTTTTTTTTGCCACAGAGCCACACATAGCAGAAAAATTAAAAGATATTATTAAGCAGGAGCTGGAGGAGCTTACAGGTGAGCACTACCTTTTACCAACCTAGTAACCCAACAGATCCACAGGAACGTTGACAAACTATCACAATGCCTAGAGTCCTGAAGTGACTTTCAGAGCACAAACATGACTGTTACTTCACTATGACCTTCCAAATCTAACACATGGCAAATTAACCTCAAAACATGCAAAAGAGAATCCTGGAAACTGCAGTCCAACTTAGCTAAGTTGATATATACATCATTTTAGCGTATGCATTCGCTGCATGGATGTGTCCTTTGTGTGTGTACATATATACACACACACATATACATATACATACACATATTTTGTACTTTGATATTATTTAAATTTTATTATCTCAGAAATCATATCATATAAGTTCAAACATGGCTTTCTCAGGTTATGTCCTATATTTTTGTCTCACCACTCAGGATCACTCCACTGTTTGGGCATAATGTTTGCTCCCAATTTTACTCCCCTCTGTATAATCATTCAAATAGTTTTCAATTACAAAAAATGACTTGTTTTGCAAAGATATATATATATATATTCCTTTCCCTGTTTTTGGACATGTAGAGACCATCATGGCTGAAGGGCATGGTGGAATAAAGCTGCTTACCTCATGGCAGCTGGGGAGCAGAAAAAGACAGGAAGGGGAATGGGGAAACAGTTCCCAAAGGAAGGTCCCCAAGGACCCACTCCTTCCAAGTAGGTTTCACTTTCTACAGTTTCAGCCTTCTCCAATAGTCTGTTCCGCTGTAATTCCCTCCATAGATTATTCCACTGTGGTCAGAGCCCCTATGATTCAATCATTTCCCCAAACCCCACCACTGAACACCATTAGGAACCCTTTAACATGAGGTTTGGGGGACACTCCATATCCAAACCCTGGCAGTATAATGGAATGAAACAATATCTCAGTGTTGTTTGAATAGTCATGTATGACTGAAACTTAACATATTTCATACATTTAGGGTCACATTTATTTAGTTTATTTTGTAATGCCCTGTTTTAGTCTTTGGCTCATTTTTTTCTATCATTTTGGATTGATATTTTCTTATCAATTTCCTCAAAATTCTTTATATTAGTAACACTAGCCTTTTTTTTTTTCACTTATATTTTTAAAATATTTCTCTAGAGAAGATGGTGGCCACCCCAGCAGCAGTGACTCCAAGAGGCTCCTGAGAGTCACCACATGCAGCAGGTCTGCATGCGGATTCCCACGGTAGAACGAAGCTCCCAGTGTGGGTGAACATTACCCCCCGCTAATTTTTTAATTCCAAAGGAATAGCGTGGAGAATTAACAAAAATAAAGGAGGAAGTTTGTGGCACCCGTGTGACCGGCCCCACACCCGGGGGGAGGGGAGCTTACCTGAAGGGGAGGAAACGGAGCAAGTTTCCTGATCAAATACCCTAATCGGGCCTCGAACTCCCTGATCTGAAGGCTCTTCATTTACACGAACTGGGAATTAAGCTCGGGAATTAATTGTTCACTTTAGGGAACTTACAACTGTTCCTGCGAGCGGCAGCAGCCGGCGCCTGATTGTGACGTTGCCCTGAGGGCGGGGCTGACTACTCAGCAAAAAAACGCTCTTGGGGTCTCAGCCACCACGGTCAGAAAACCAGAATCTAAAACGGAGCAAGGGAGCGAGTTTCCTAACCACGCACCCTAACCCGGCTGGCCATGACCTCCCTTATCTGACTGCTCGTAATTTACCTAATCTTGCATAAAGCACTGGGAATTAATTCCTCACGTTAGCGAACTTGTAGCTGTTTGTGCAGCAGCCGCGCCGCCATTGTGACGTGTCCCTGAGGGCGGGGCAGATCATCCAGCAGCGTTAGGGGGCCTCAGTCCCCTCCATCGATCACAAACAGAAGTTACCGCCCCCCCCCCAACTGGCCATCTGCCCTGGGGGCTGTAGCAAACTGTGACTCATCTCTCCAGCTCCCAAACCTCTCAGTCGGCCACCTTCTGCCCTTTGGTCCATCCCCCTTCCCACCCAAATAGGAGGAGCCTGTGAACAGAGCTTGCTACAGCAGGGAGCATCCCTCTATAGGGGATCCTCTGCTTCAGCCTCTGCTTGAAACCTGCCTCAGGAAGATTTGAATATATGGGGCAGCTCGGGCTTCACCTTAGCATCTGAGCTCCTTGCATAGCCAAGGCTGCTTAGGCCTGGACCTCTCTAGCAGGGCGCCTCCTAGTGGTTGCAATGGAGAATCACATAAGCACTGGCATGATCTGGTCCATTTTCTGAGGGTTTCAGTCAACCCCACAGAGCAGCTCTTGGGACTCCGGAAGATCACAAGACACGCAGAGTGGGTCACCAGTGATCCTGAGGAAATCAGTCTCAGGCTAGCCACTCTCCTTGGATCAGTCAGAGACCCACACATCTACAATAGATTTAACTCGATTGTCTACAACTTCTGAGCCCCAGGTCCAAGAAATATCTAGGTTGTGGATTGGCAGAAAGCAACCATCTCAGGATTACAGCCCAGGGAGAGCTGAATACCCCTTTGCAACAGAAAAATTTGAGGAGATCCTCTAAGAAAAACCAGGCCACTGGACTCAACCAATCTGCTTCTCCCCATACAAGCTCAACTCCGAAGAGTCCCCAGCTTGATGTCGGATTTGATTGCACCACCCCATGATACATATTTCCTGATCTAAGGGTCAGAAAATCTCAGAACTGTACCAAAGAGTTTTGTGGGTTTTTTTCCTTTTTTATTACTTCATTTTTTCTTTTATTATTATTTTTTCTAATTTTTAATTTTTTTAAACAGGAATCCGGTTGGAAAATAATATTTTTAAAATTTTAACATTACTGTGGGTTTTTGGGGATTTTTTCTTATTTTTTCCTTCTTTTTCCTCTCCTCCTTTCTTGCCTTATGATTAATACTGAATTTTGGTGTTGGTGGATGTAAATACTTATCTGTGTGTATGTATTGGTGATTGGCTCTTATTTCTTTAGGTCTTATTGAACCCTACTGCTAACTTCTTTCTCCACTGTACTCTGGTAATCCCTAAATATAAGCATCTTTCTCTCATTCTCACCCCAAGTCTTTACCCTACCTGCACCCCAGTCCTAAGTTTTCCTCAGTCCTAATAGAATAACCTATTCTCCCCTAATCCCTAGTTCCCCTATACTCTATAACAGGTGTGATTTTATACCACCCCAATTTACTTCCCTGACTTCCTAGTCAATCCTTCTCCCCAATTTCAGAGAGACCCTAATACCTGAAGAAATTGACACGCTTCAAAATGGCTACTTGCTTGGTATCATACTACACAGTGAGAGTTCTCTCAAAGAAAGCTTCCACTATTGGTGCTAATCATCAGCTCATCTGTTTTAGTTGAAACGGACTAGTATTTGCACCTATAGCCTCTCAAATTCTCACAGAACCATCCGGCATCTTTAGGTCTATATTGACTAAATAGCTCCTCTTCAGAACGAAGCAAAGTCATAAGAGGCTCCAATTACTCCAACAAGAGTATCAAGGCTGAAATAAAAGAAAGCTCTCTGACTCAGAAAATGAGGAAAAGGGGAAATAACTCCCCTCAAACCCAGAGCTTCCTACCTAAGGACTCCATAGCCGGGGCCCTAGATGAAAACCAAAGACATTGTATCAACATTATGATTAGTAATGCAATCAAAGAGTTAAGAGAGGAAATAAGGAAAGAGATCAAAGAGCAATTTCAAGAGATGAGAGACAAATTCTACAGAGAAATTAAGGATCAATTGTAGGAGATGAAAGATCAGCTGTACAAGGATATTGACATTCTGAAAAAAGATGTAGCAGAGCCATCAGGATTGAAAAACACGGTTAACCAATTCAAATCTTCAATGGAAGACACCAACACCAGATTAAACTCCACTGAAAATAGAAATTCAGCGCTTGAAGAACGATTATCAGACAATGAGGATCGCCTAAACAATGTAGAAATCAAAGAAGAAAAACAAGATAAAACAGCTTGTATTATGTAATCAGAACTTCCAAGTAATATGTGATGAGATGAGGTGTAATAATCTGAGAATCATTGGCTTGGAGGAAAACTCTGAACAGCAAATAAGGGGATTCAGGAACCTTTTAAGCGAAATCATAAGTGAGAACGTCCCTCATTTTGCTATTGATCCAGAATACCACATCCAAGATGTTTATAGAACACCAAATAGACCCAATCAGTGGAGAAACTCACAAAGACATATCATTTACAAATTGAATAATGAGAAATTAAAGAGAGTATTCTAAAAGCTGCTAGAGGAAAGCCCCAAATCACATTCAGAGGCAAACCAATTCGGATCACTATGGATTTTTCAGAACAAACAATGAAGGCTAGAAGAGCTTGGAACAATAACTTTCAAGTGTTAAAAAATAACAACTTTCAACCAAAGATAATATATCCAGCAAAACTCAGCTTCAAATGTGAAGGGGAAATTAAATACTTTAACGATAAACTCATGCTTGCAAGATACGAGAACACAAATCCCGCTCTACAGAGCATTCTCAAAGACGTTCTCCATTTAGAAGATAATGCCAACGATATGCTAAATCCTTAAACAAGGGTGAGTCAATAATCACACTATACAAAAACTGACTTCCAAGATGACTCAAAACTCTGCAATAGATACAAAGTCTATGAATCAGCCTCCCATATCTATTCTATCCTTGAATGTGAATGGTCTCAATGCCCCAATAAAAAGACACAGACTGACCCACTGGATCAAAAAACAAAATCCAACAATATGTTGCCTGCAAGAGACACATTTGACACTCAAAAATAGACACAGGCTGAAAGTGAAAGGATGGCAAAACGTCTACCAGGCCTGTGGCCCAAAAAAGCAAGCTGGTGTAGCGATTCTAATTTCTGACAAAATTAATTTCCAACTAAAACTAGTCAGAAAGGCAAAGAGGGACACTTTATCAAACTTAAAGGGCCAGTTCACCAAGAAGATATAACGATAATCAACATTTATGCCCCCAATTACAACCCCCCCAATATATGGAAAAATACTTAAGGACATTAATACCCTCACTGATCTCAACACAATAGTCATGGGGGACTTCAACACACCACTATCAACTCTAGACAAATCATCAAAACAAAAAATCAATAACGATGTCTCCAATCTGAACTACTCTGTTAATCAATTGGGCTTAACAGACATTTACAGAATATTCCATCCTAAGACAGCTGAATTTACCTTCTTCTCATCGGCCCATGGATCATTCTCTAAAATAGACCACATCCTAGTTCACCGGGATAATCTAAGCAAATATAAAAAAGTGGATATAATCCCATGTATTTTGTCAGATCATAATGCTATGATCTTAGCAATCAACAACAAGAGAAACAAACAAACTATTCAAATACTTGGAAATTGAATAATTACCTCTTAAACGAAGGATGGGTAAAAGAGGAAATGAGAACAGAGATTATGAAGTTTTTGGAATTGAACGAGATGAGGAAACAACATTCCGAAACCTCTGGGACAGTATGAAGGCTTTCCTAAGAGGTAAATTTATTGCACTGTGTGCATACATCAAAAATCTAGAAAGAGAGCAGATTAATAGCCTTATGCTTCAACTCAAACAACTACAAAAGGAGGAACAGTCCAACCATAAATCTAACAGAAGACAGGAAATCACCAAAATCAGAGCTGAAATCAACGAAATTGAGAACAAAAAAGCTATTCAATCTATTAACAAATCTAAGAGTTGGTTCTTTGAAAGAGTTAACAAAATCGACAGATCCCTTGCCAAACTCTCCAAAAGGAAGATCGAAATGAAGCAAATCAACAAAATCAGAGACAAAAATGGGGATATCACCACAGACTCATCCAAGATACAGAAGATTATCAGAACCTATTTTGAAAATTTATACTCTGCCAAATTTGATAACCTCCAGGACATAGACAGGTTTTTGGACACACATGACATCCCCTCTTTAACACAGGAGGACATTGAAAACCTCAACCAACCTATCACAGAAAGCAAAATTGAAGCAGTAATCAAAGCTCTCCCAAAAAAGAAAAGCCCAGGTCCGGATGGATATACAGCAGAATTCTACCAAGCCTACACAGAAGAACTTACATCGATCTTCTACAAGCTCTTCCAGGAAATTGATAAGAGGGAACACTCCCAAACACTTTTTTATGAAGCAAACATTACACTGAATCCAAAGCCCAACAAAGATACATCAAGGAAAGAAAACTACAGACCAATTTCCCTGATGAACATTGATGCAAAAATCCTTAATAAAATTTTAGCTAATCGGACACAAAAGCACATTAAAAAGATAGTCCATTATGATCAAGTGGGCTTCATTCCAGGGAAACAAGGCTGGTTCAATATATGCAAATCAATAAATGTAATTCACCACATAAACAGAATTAAAAACAAAAATCATATAATCATCTCAATTGATGCAGAGAAGGCATTTGATAAAATTCAACACCACTTTATGCTCAAAACTTTGGAAAAGATAGGGATCAAGGGAAGATACTT
>PVKS010042582.1:0-15344 GCA_004027875.1 Aplodontia rufa | reverse complement strand
TCCATAACCATCCATTTACCCTCGAAGGCTGCAATATCATTGTTTCTAATTGCTGTGTAATATTCCATGGTATAAATGTACCACAGTTTTTGGATCCATTCTTCCAGTGAGGGACACCGGGGTTGTTTCCATAGCCTAGCAATAGTAAATTGTGCTGCTATGAACATCGATATTGCTGTGTCACTGTAATGTGCTGATTTTAAATCCCCTAGAAATATTCCCAGGAGTGGAATAGCAGGGTCGTATGGTGGAGTCATCCCTAATTTTTTTAAGGATTCTCCATACTGCTTTCCAGAGGGGCTGTACCAGTTTGCAGCTCCACCAACAGTGTGTTAGTGTGCCTGTCTCTCCACATCCCCTCCAGCATCTATTGTTGTTTATTAGATGAAAGGAATTTATATCCCCTGTGGTAAGGAAAGGAAAGCTTGAAGTCAAAGAAGAACACTAATAGAGTTAGGAAGTGGAAGGGAAGGACAGAATCTCTGATTGTGCACTTTTATACCACACATTACTCTGGGTGGAAGAAGGCCTTCCCATACACAATGTGGATATAAGAACAACAGGGACAGCTCAGCATCTGCTCAAGAAGGCAGGATACCATCAGGGAAGCTAATAGCTATGCATACAGGTTGGCTTTGAAACTGCTCTCATTTCTTGCTTCTATATAAGGTCTAGGTGATTACCACAAAAGACAGATCTTGAAAAGGGATGGCAGTGCAAGGGTTATGGGAGTTAACCTGAGCATGTTCTTTTCTTCGGAGGGCAGATTGAGCCTACTAGGGCCCTGATGATAACTACAGGTTTCTACCCTGAGGTTTGTCCATTCTTCTCCTTACCTACCGCCCACCCCAGCCACCCTGCCTCACCATAAGAATCACAGTCCAAGTCCAAGGCTTTTTTTTTAAGATTTTTTTTGTAGAGAAAGGGACAGTGAGAAAGAGAGAATCAATTTTATTTAGTTTTTCATGTGGCTTTCATTGCTCTGACACCGTTGTTTACATGGTGCTGGGGTTTGAACCTGTGTACTTGCACACGCCAGGCAAGCACCGTAATCGCCAAGCCACTGCTCCAGCCCCAAGTCAAAGGCTTTTGATCCTACCTTCCAAATATGAATTATAGCTATGCTTACTGATATTCCCAAGGGAATATGAGATCACAAGAGAAAATATTATGACATTGAAAAGTGTAATTCCATACAAGAATTTTTTTAAGTCTAGATAATTCATACCAAAGGAATGAAGTTAATGGAATAATAATAATAATAATAATGAAGAATTTAAATAATTAGAATAAATATCACCAGAGAGATAAAAATAATATTAGAAATACATAGCAATAATAAGCTGGAGATACTAGTTATTTAAAAATGTAGTGATTAAAATGAATTTAGTTGCTGGGCAACAGACTATATACCATGAATAACAAAATAGTGAGGTTAGAAATTACTTGGGGAACTCTCCCAGAAAATATCTGGAATCAATAAAGAGAGGACAAACATAAATTTTATTTTTTTAATTTGTTTGACATAGTCTTACTTATTGGAGGGAATCATTGTTACATATTTATACATAAATAGATATTGAAAAAGTCAGTTAAGATGGATCCTAGTCCAGGATCTCCACCCTTCAACGATTTCCCAGTCTCATGTGTCCTCTGTAATACCCCCATGCTATAGATAGAAATGAGTATATACATGCATATTAATTTTTGAAATTTCTGAGTTTCTCTGCCTGCCTGTGTACAGTTGGACTTCTCATGAGAGTAGAGTGTTCTCAGACCTATTGATGACCCTTCTTTTTCTCCTTTCCCCTCCCTCCCTCCTCTCCCCACCTTCATAGCTATGGTTCCCTCAGCTTATGTGAAATTTCACCTTTGGTGAATTTTTTAATTAAACTTAACTAACTATCATCCTATCTCTATCTTCCATGTAACAAAGAAAACATTTGTCTCTTAAGTCTGTTTTTCGGATATTCCACTCAGCATGATATTTTTCAATTTGCATCCATTTAACTGCAAATGCCATGATATCATTCTAATAGCAGAGTAGAACTCCATTGCATGAATGTATGATGTATGTATGTATGTATATATACACCACTGTTTTTTTTTTAAAGAGAGGGAAAATGAGAGAAAGAATCAACTTTATTTAGTTTTTCATGTGACTTTCGTTGTTCCAACACTTCTTTGTGTACATGGTGCTGGGGTTTGAAATTGCGACCTCAAGCATGCCAGGCAAGTGCTGTAACCGCTGAGCCACCACTCCAACCACTATACCACCGTTTTTAAATCCATTCATCCAGTTAGGGGCATATGAGTTGGTTCCATAGTTTAGTTATTGCAAATTGAACTGCTATAAATATTGATGTAGCTGTGTTCTGTAGTGTGCCAATTCTAGCTCTTTTGGGGAAATACCCAGGAGTGGGATAGCTGAGTCGTACAGTGGTTCCATCTCTAGTTTTTTGAGGAGTCTACACACGGCTTTCCAAGTTTGTACAAGTTTGCAATCCCACCAGCAATGTGTTAGTTTTCCTTTCTCCTCCCAACCCCTCCAGCATCTATATTGTTCATATTCTTCATTTTTGCCATTCTGACTGGAGTGAAATGGAATCTCAGTGAAGTTTTATTTGCATTTCTCTGATTGTTAGAGATGTAGAACCTTTTCTCATATATTTATTGGCTTTTTTGGACTTCCTCTGTTGAGAAGTTTCTGTTTAGTTCCCTAGCCCATTTATTGACTGCATTATTTGTGGTTTAGGTGTTGTTTTTGAGTTCTTTGTTTATTCTGGATATTAGTCCCCAGTCAGAGGTGCAATAGGCAATAATTTTCTCCCATTCTGTAGGTTCTCTCATGATACTCTTGACTAAATCTTTAGCTGAGCAGAAACTTTTCAGTTTAATAGCACCCTACTCCTTGAGTCTTGGCTTAATTCTTGTGTTATAGAAATCTTCTTAAGGAAGGAGATGCCTACACCAATGTGGTAGAGTGTTGATCCTATTTTTTCTTCTAATAAATGTATAGTTGCTGGTATACAACATCAGCAATTCTGCTGAAGAAGAAATCAGGAAATCCACCCCATTAACAATAACCTCAAAAAAGAATAAAATACTTGGGTATTAATCTAACATAGGATATAAAAGATTTCTACAATGGAAACTATCGAAAATTTAAAAAAGAAATCGAAGAAGATCTGAGAAGATGGATAAACATTCCATGTTCCTGGTTATGCAGAATCAATATAATTAAAACGGACATTCTGCCAAAAGCCCTGTACAGATTCAATGTAATCTCTATCAAGATACCAATGACATTCTACATGGATATAGAAAAAGCAATTCTCCAATTCATTTGGAATGACAAGAAACTCAGAATAGCCAAAACATTACTAAGCAAGAAAGACAAAACAGGAGGTGTCACAATACCTGAACTGAAATTATACTATAGGGCTATAGTAACAAAAACAGTGTGGTATTGATATCAAAACAGACATGAAGACCAACAGAATAGAATAGAAGATACCAAGACAAACCCTCAAGTCTTTAACCATCTGATATTTGACAAAGCGAGCAACATTATAGAGTGGAGGAAAATCAGCCTGTTCAACAAATGGTGCTGGACAAAATGGACAGCCATATGCAGACAACTGAGATTAGATCCTTATCTCTCACCCTACACAAAGATCAAATCAAAATGAATCAAAGAAACACAAATTTTAAAAGATATGGAGAGAACCTTGATAACAAACACTGACAATATTACAAGAAAAGAGGAATACAGATGTTCCTCAATTTATGATGAGGATAAGTCCTGATGGACCTATCATAAGTAGAAAATATTACAAGTGGAAAATTCATTTAATACACCTGCCCTGCAGAGCATCATAGCTTAGCAACACAGTACTTTGTAGAGTACTAGTTGTTTTCTCTCAGTTGTCTATGAGCTGCAGCTTGCTGTTACTACCCAGCATGGGAAGAGAGTATTAGGCCACATGTTGCTAGACTAGGAAAGATCAAAATTCATAATTCAAATACAATTTCCACTGAATTTGTATCACTTTTGCATTGTGATAAAGTGGAAAAATCCCAAGTCAAACCATCAAATGTCAGAGACAGTGTGCATAGACTAATAAATGAAACTTCTTAAAAAATTTTGTTCATTGAAACTAATTATGTACATATTATAAAATAAATGAATTTAGTAAGGTAGTAGGACACAAAATCAATATACAAAATTCAACTGTATTTCTATATGTAAGCAATAAAAAATTCAAATGAAATTAAATAATGCTTTTCAAAATCACATCAAAAAGAATAAAATCTGGGCTTGGGATGTAGCTCAGTGGTGGAGCACTTGCCTAACATGTGTGAGGCCTGGGTTCAATCCCCTATACCATAATAAATAAATAAATAAATAAATAAATACTTAAGCTACTTAAGCAAAAGACATGGGAAGGCTTGTATAATGAAAACTACAAAATTTTTTTTTCAATACCGGGATTGAACCCAGGTGCACTGTAACAATGAGTTACATCCCCAGCCCTTTTCATTTTCTATTTTGAGAGAGGGACTCACTAACTTGCTTAAGGCATGAGTTGCCAAGGCTGGCCTCAAACTTGTCATCTTCCTGCCTCAGTCTCCCAACTTGCTGGGATTACAGTTGTGTGCCACCACTGCAAACTATTCTTAACTAAAATTAAAGACATAAATAACTAGTTGACATAACATTTGTATTGATTCTAAAACACAATATTTTTAACAAGATATTATTTTTCATTATAGTTTTACATATTGAAGGGTGTGTTGTTACATTTCCATACATTCACACATTATATATTCCCCCTTTAGCCTTCCCACCCTCCCTCTGTTCCCCCCTCCATCTCCCCTAACCCCTGGTTTGGGAGGTTGCCCCCAATTCAGTTGGTTAATCCGTGTTTGATGAGTCTATTGTCCAAACTTATTGTTCTCTCATTCTTTCCTATATTGTAATCTAGGTTCTACATATGAGAGAAAACATTCGGCTCTTTGAATTTCTGGGTTTGGCTAATTTCATTCAGCATGATTTTCTCCATCTCTATCCATTTACCAGCAAAGGCCACGATTTCGTTTTTTTAATAGCTGAGTAGAATTCCATGGTGCATGTATATATCTCTATATCACAGTTTCTTGATCCATTCATCCAATAATGGGCATCTGGGTTGATTCTATAATTTAGCTGTCATGAATTGTGCTACTGGAAATATTGAAATAGCTGTGAAACAATCTTGTCAATTCTCCTCAAATTGATCTACATATTACACAGAACCCCTATCAAAATTCCAGCAAGCTCGTTTGTGGAAATTGACAAGATGACCTTAAAATTTATATAGATAGGCAAAGGGCCTCAAATAGGCATCACAGTTTTCAAGAATAGCAAAGAAGGACATATATTACCTAGTTTTAAAATGTACTGTAGGGACTGAGGGAGCCTCAGTGGTAGATCACATGCCTCGCATCTGCAAGGTCCTGGATCCAATTCCTAGCAAAGCAAAGAAAGAAAAAAATGCTATAATGATCAAAAGAGTATACTGGGGGCTGGAGCGGTGGCTCAGCAGTTATGGTACTTGCCTGGCATGCTCATGTACACGGGTACAAACCCCAGCACCCACGTACACAACTAAGTGTCAGAGCAAAGAAAGCCATGTGAAAAACTCAATAAAAAATTATTCTCTTCCCCCACTGTCTTTCTCCCTTAAAAAAAAAGAGTATACTGGCATAAAGATAGACACATAGATGAATGAGACTGAATATAAAGTCTAGAAATGGTTATATTTGTTGTCAGTGTTCATTTTTTGAAATGTCAAGGCAATTCTATGGGAAAGACTAATCCTTTTAACAAATGGTGCTTGGACAATAAGATATCCATATGTAGAAAAGAACTTAAACCATTACTTTGCACTCTATCCAAAACTCAACTCAAAATGAGTCACAGACCTAAATAAGCTAAAATGAACTAAGCTGAAGCAATGAAACTTGTAGGAAATACAAGAGAGCATGCAAAAATTTATTAGTGACACAAAAAGTACAATTTACTAAAAAGATTGATGTTATCTTTTATCAAAATGTAACATTTTTGCTGTTTGAAAAACACAACCGGGGGCTGGAGCGGTGGCTCAGTGGATTCGGCGCTTGCCTGGCAAGCACGAGGACCCGGGTTCAAACCCCAGCACCACGTACACAATTGAGTGTTGGAGCAACTAAAGCCATGTGAAAAACTAAATAAAGTTGTTTCTCTCTTTCTCTGTCTCTCTCACTGTCCCTCTCTCTTTACAAAAAAAAAAAAAAACAACCAAAAAAATGAAAAACATGCCTCCAAGTTGGAGAAAAATTTGCAAATCATACAATGACTTTGCATTAATTATCTAAAATTGTGTAGCAATGACCCAGAATCTTAGCAGTTTAAAACTGGAATCTGAGTGTGGCTGTTGGCCAATATTTGTTTGCCATTATGTCAAAGCAGGGTTAGGACTAAAGAATCTTTCAAGGTCACTCTCATGGCTACAGACAGGCTTCAGTTCCTTGCAGTTTGTTAGCCAGTGTACTATTTACTGAGGTTGCTGTAAAAAAAAATAGCATAGACTGAATGGCTTAAGGGAAGGAAATAATTATTTCCCCATAGTTCCAGAATATAGAAGTCCAAGACCAAGGTGTCAGCAGGTTTGTTTCTTCCTGAGGCCTTTCTTGTTGTCATATAGATGGCTGCCTTTTCATGTGTCTTCACATAGTCTATGTGTGTTCATCACTGGGTTCTCTTTTTTTGAGTCAAAATTTCTTCTTCTTTTAAGGACATCAGTCAGATTGGATTAAGGTCTACTCTAAGGGCCTCATTTTAACTGAACCATCCTTTTATATATCCTATCTCCAAATAGGGTCAAATTCTGGAATACTGGTTGTTGGGGCTTCAACATGAATTTTAGGAGATTCAACTGAGCCTGTAACAGCCAGAGTCTCCAGCTTCACAAGGACATCTCTAAAAGGCTACTAACAAAATGCAGCTTGCTTCCCCCAGAGTGAGTGATCTAAGAGAAAAATAAGCAAATGTGAAATACATAAATCATAGCCTTTTTTCAAACCTAATTTTAGAACTATCCTCAAAGAGTCATAAGATAAAGCCTTTATTCTCAACTTGGTGCTACTGGACAGTTATGGAAACCCTTAAGTGGTGAGGTTTAGTGGAAGGTGTTAGGTCATTAGAGGTGTGTCCTTGAAGGGGATTATGGAACACTGGACTCTTCTTTCTTTCACTTCCCAGCCTCCATTAGCTGAGCAGCCATGTGCTCCCACTGTGATATGCTGCCTCATCACAGGCCCAAAAGCAATGGGTCAACTGACCACAGACTGGAAGCTTTAAAATAAACCTGTTCTGTTTTTAAGTGAGAAAAAAAAAAACTTTCCTCTTTTTAACTGGATTATTTCAGGCATTTGTTACATTAACAGAAAGCTGACTGTTATGGTTTGGATCTTTGATGTCCCCTAAAAAGCTCTTGGATAGGCAATGCAGGAGAGCTCAGAGGCAAGATCATTAAATTATGAGAACTATAACCTCATCAGCAAATTAATTCATTTGATGGATTAATATTTGAATGGCGAACTGGGGTCAGTGGCACACACCTGTAATCCCAGCAATTTGGGAGGCTGAGGAAGGAACATCACAAGTTCAAAGGCAGCCTCAGCAATTTAGTGATGCCCTAAGCAACTTAGCTAGACTGTCTCAAAATAAAAAATAAAAAGGGCTGGAGATGTGGCTCAGTGGTTAAGTGCCCCTGGATTTAATAGTAATTATTATTATTATTATTTGAATGGACTACTGTGTGGTAACTGTAGGAATGAGGGGACTGACTGAAGGAAGCTGGTACTGAGAGTGTGCCCTTGGACTATATCTTGTCCCTGCCTCTGTCCTCCCCTCCCCTCCCCTCCCATTTCTTCTGTCCCTTTCCCAGCTGCCACGAGCTGGACCAGGTTTTCTCTGCAATCCTTTCCTTCATGATGTTCTGCCTCACTCCAGGCCCAGAGCAATGGCGACAACTGACCATGTGCTGGGACCACTGAAACCACGAGCCCAAAATAAGCCTTTTCTCCTTTAAGTTGTTCCTGTCAGGTATTTTAGTCACAGTGACCAAAAATTGACTAAAACATACAAGTAACATAATGTTCTATTCTATGCTATTAGTAACAGACTAACTCTGGAATAATGTAGAAATGTTCTACACATTTGTATGACTAGCAGCTTGGGATCTTGGGAAACATCTTGTTATCTCTCTACCACAGATTGATATACACAATATACGGAGATTACTACAATTTGATATTAAAGAGACACATCAATTAAAATGGACAAAATACTGGAATAAACATTTCATTGAGGGAAATATACAAATGGCCAGTTAGCAGACAAAAAAATGTTCAACAACATGTTCAAGGAAATGAAAATTGAATTTACAAAGAGATACCACTACCCATCCATAATTTTAAAAAATGACAATACCAAGTGTTGGTAAAGATGTAGAGAAACTGACACCCTCAACCTGTGAAAATATAAAATGGCATAGCCACTCTGAAAAATATGGACATTTCTTAAAAATTAAATATAAACTTACCATGACCAACTACTACTTCTAGGTATCTATTCAAGGGAAATAAAAACAAATATCTATACAAAAAGTTGTATATCAATGTGCAAACAATTAGTTATTCATAATTCCCCAAAATGGAAACCTCCAAAAGCCCGTCAACTAGTACATGAATGAACAAATGTGGTATAGTCCTGTAATGGAATATTACTCAACAATAAAAAAGGAACAAACTACTAATACATGCTATACCATGGATGCTGTCATTTAAACTCTTCCTAATTTAAAGAGTAATCTAGCTTGAAAATCCATGCAGTCAGTGGCACACACCTGTAACCCCAGCAACTTGGGAGTCTAAGGCAGGAGAATTGCAAGTCTGAGGCCAGACTCAGCAACGTAGAGAAACGCTGTCTGGAAAACGGGGGTGGGGGGGGATGTGCTGGGGATGCAGCTTAGTGGTAAAGTGCCCCTGGGTTCAATGCCCCTGGGGGTTGTGGGGGAATCCAGTCAAGTTCTGTTTGACTCCAAGGGCAACTGGCACCTTTAAGTATCTCCAAAAGAGACTGACCATATGATTCTTCTGGAAACTTCCTCTTCACAACCCAAAAGGGGATTTTACTCAATTCACCAAACTTACTTCAGTGCTTCCTCCAGTGCTATTTAATCAGTAGTGGCCCACACATTTTATTCTATTTTGTTAAAAAAAAAACTTGTATGGTTGTATAAAATTAAAAAAAAAAAAAAGCTATCACTATCCTGAAAGTCACACACACAAAAAAAAAAAGGCTAAAAAAAAAAAAAATCAGTAGTGGCCCAACTAAGGTTTCAAAATTTCCTCAGAACTAGGGACAATGTAGCTTAGTGGTAGAGCTGTATACTTAGCATGGGGTTTGATCCCCAGCATTGCCACAATAAATGTGTGAATGCCCTTCAAAGGGTCTGAGGAGGTGGCACCAAGCATCCTACACCTAAGAAGCCATTTCTCTGAAATTTTCTCAGTGAGGAAAATATTTATTTTTATTTTGTATTGATTCTTTTTAGTTATATTGAAGCCAGTGATGTGAATGTCGGGTTCGTGTCCTGTCGGAGTCAAAGAATGAAACTGAGGGACACTGAGGCAAGTGTAGTAGACGAAATTTATTATAGAAAGTAAAGCACAGAGAAAAGAGCAGACTTCCCCCAGAGTAGGGGAAGGGGACAGAGCCCATGAGGCAGTGAGCTTTGCCCTTTTAATATGACGTCCTCTCCTGGATTGGTCACTGCTTCCCTGCCCCTGTACCCAGCACACAGGTGTGGGGAATTCTGGTCCAATCTTTGATCCATGCCTTAGGCTCTTTGATCCATGCCTTAGGCTCCAGTAGAAAGAATGCCGGAGTGTCTGCATCTGGGCCAGTCTTGTCAGACCCTTTTAGCATTGGGGGATGTCTTTGCCTTTTCAGGAAAGATGACCATCAGTTAATTTTCTCCTTATGAACACACATTATTCTGCCTACACTGAACTGCCTGACTTTTTTTGCCTCATTAAGAAACATTAGGATACATTTTGACACAATCACAAAAGCATAGAATATTATTTGTTGTACAATTCAGTACCCAGCACTTCCCCCTCCTCTCGCCCATCCCTCTACTTTACTGATCTTTCTGCAATTTATTTTTAAAATATCTCCAGAGACATTAGGTGAAAATGTCTGAAACCCAAAACATAGCAATGATTTTTAAAAGTCCTTAAAACAGATGCAAGGACAGTTTTTGGTTTTTGAGAGTGTGCGTGTGTTTAGGTCTATGCCTAGGTACTGAAATTTTGCCCCACTGTTTATAGAGAAATGTATTAAAAATATATATTCGAAGTCTTGCAGAATGCTGGGAATGAAAAATACGCTGATGTTACCGATAGAGTTGAAAGCATAAAAATTAAAACCCACTTTTCTACCTGAAACCTGGTAACAGCCACCAGATACTGAGTTTGTGAGTCACCGTGAGCTGCGTGATTTCTTGTCATCTTTGCAATAACATTAAGAAGTTTGGAATACCACAATTCCTGGTGTACAGGAATTGTGTACAGGAATTGAAGCGGGGAGGGACATAAGGTGTTCCTCCATTGTCAAAGATTAGATTCAGCCCCACATTTGTGGCACGCCTGTAATCCCAGCAATCGCAGCAACTCTAGAGGCTGAAGCAGGATTGCAAGTTGGAAGCCAGCTTCAGAAATTTAACAAGACCTGTCTCAAAATTAAAAAAAAAAAAAAAATTTAAAAATTTAAAAAAAGGCTAGGGATATGGCTCAGGAGTAAAGCACCCCTGGGTCCAATCCCAGTACAAAAAAAAGTAACACAAAAATTAGATTTAATCAATACCGATTAGGGTGTGTCTTCCCATTTTAAGACTGAAGAGGTTCACCGCTCTCCGCTCCGTGTGAAGACCCTGAGGCGGAAGACGCCTCCTCCCGGAAGGGCGAGAGGAGTCGCAGTGGGCGTGCCTTCCCAAGACTCTCCCCGGGGGCGGGGTGCTTAACCGCCCCTAGGCCGTAAAGAACTGCACAGGTCGTGAAGTGTCGTGGCACGGGAGCGTTGCTTTACGGCGGCCCGGCGACCCAACCAGACCCGCGTTGGCGGCTGGCCGCTTTTCTGCGCACGTGTGCTGGTGTCAGCGTTCTGCCTGGTAATTCTTGCTGTTAGCCTGGTGCCGCTACGTTGAAGGACAGAGTGGCAGCCTCGCTGATGGAGTTTGCTGCTGAGGATGAAGGGGCTCCGGGAGGAGTAGCTGAGAGGGTGCGGCCAAGTCCCGAGTCTGGTAGGGAGGGAGTCAGGGACTTGGCAGGGATGGAGGATGTTGGTGGTGGAGGGAAAGGGACAGCATATCCAGGAAGGACGAAGATGGAAAATGCAGAAGAAGGAAGTGGGCACCGGGCAGAGGAGATGCGCATGGATTTGACAGTTGTGAAGCAGGAAATGATGGACTGGGCAGATCTGGAAGGCACGTTGGCTGGCCAGTGGGTAAAGCAGGAGGTGGAGGATGGACCTGAGGAGAAGGATGAGAAAGCTGGCTTGGCGGAGGTGAAGCGGGAAGTGGATAGTAGTTTGCTGGTAAAAGAAGAGAAGGTGGATGAACTCGGGGTAAAGGAAGAGAAAGTGAAGGTGAAGGAAGAGGTAATGGACTGGCCAGAAGTGAAGGAAGAGAAGGAGGATAACTTGGGGATAAAACCGGAGGTGCTTGTTGATCAGAATATAAAAGAGGAGAGGATGATGAGTGGAGTCTTCGTGAAAGAAGAGAAGGATTTCGTGAAGAAAGAAGTGATGGAAGATACAAAGCTGAAAGAAGAGCCTCAGATAAATCCCCCATTGGGCTGCAAGAGGAAACTGGCCATGTCCAGGTAGGGTAGGGATAAATCCGGGGGGAGGGGATGGATAAAGCTCTGGAGTCCCCCTCTGATGGGAACTGCACTCACAATAGAAGGTAGAATGTGAAAAATGAGCACAAATTAGGGTCCCAGGAGTCAGACTGGTAGTGGTGGTGTACAGGAATGGTTGGAGAAGGGAAGGAAATTGTGAGATAACAAATTCAGTGAAAATATGTGAAGTGGTAATGCTCCATAGGTGCTGGTCAAGTTAGAAAGTGAAAATTCTGAGAACCAGAGGACCCTTTGGAACAGATCTGATTAACTTAATATGCTTTTGATATTGTCTTTTGAAACAGATGAGGGAAAGTCATACAAAACGTGGACTGTTAAAATTGAATAAAAATGCTCTTGAACTTAAATTTCAGGCCTCTGTATATTGCTTTTTTTTAGTATGTGGTCACATGACAACATAGGAAATCAAATTATCATATTCTTGGGAATATTACTATCTTACTGTAGAACATGGCGAACCATAAGAAGTAGCTGTAATTTGGTTGTCAGTATTCCAAGATCCTAGAAGAGCAGTTGAGGACAGATGATGGGTAATAATAGTATTTCTAGATTATTTTGATGCACATTCTAGGTTAGATGTGGAGCTGAAATAAAAGCCATTACTAATATTTCTTTAAGTATGGTTGGTGTACTGTGTTCTTTTTCTGGTGTGTGTGCTTTCAAAATATCAAAACATACTTCATGGATAGACTTCTAGATAACATAATTGTTACCAGATTGTCCAGAGTACAATGATCTCATTTTCTGATTGAAAAACAGAACAAAATCTGACTTAAAAATTTTAATATATGCTTTCTTACTTAGCACTAACATTGTAACTGTAATCATTTGGAGATGCTTTCATAGAGAAGTTTCAGTTTTTGACAGCTATCGAGTATTTTATCAGAGTTGCTTGCACATATTTTATTCATTGATGACCTGTCTGTATATTGTGACAAGGCATCAAATCAGCAAAGTTTATACATAGATAAGTACAATTAATATTTGACAATGTTACATGTGGGTTTTTGTAGGTGTGAAACTTGTGGTACAGAAGAAGCAAAGTACAGATGTCCACGTTGTATGCGATATTCCTGCAGGTATATGTATATATAGCTTCCTACCTTGTTACCTATATTTGTAACCTTCTTTAAAATATAAAAATGCCTTCTCTTTGTTTCTTCAGTTTGCACTGTGTAAAGAAACACAAAGCAGAACTGACATGTAATGGAGTTCGAGATAAAACCGCTTATGTTTCAATACAGCAGTTTACTGAAATGAATCTTCTAAGTGGTAAGCCATCTTATGCATAGTAGATTAATGTTTCCAGGATTTTGGTATATGCCACTTATTTATTTTTCTGTACTGAAATTTTTAGATTACCGTTTTTTGGAAGATGTAGCAAGAACAGCAGACCATATTTCTAGAGATGTTTTCTTGAAAAGACCAGCGAGCAATAAACATGTAAGTATTTCTTCTGGTTGCTTATAGTTAGAATTTCTTCTGATTATATTCAGTTTTTTAAATACCAAATATATTTACTGGCTACTATAATCTGGGGCTCTTCTAGTTGCTAGGGATATAGCAGTGACAAAAACAAAGTCTTAACTTTCATGGAGTTTGTAATGTAGTGGGAGAGATGAAAGATGAATGGGAAAGACAGATGTGTAGAGGAACAGACATAACTTCTGATTGAGTTAAGGGCTTGTAGAAAAGAAAGAATACTCAGGAATTCAAAGAGAATGAGAATGGTGTTTGCTGAGAGCATGTTTTCAGGGTACTTAATACAATTGTCAGGAGAAGTTTTTCTCTGAGAGATAATATTTAAGCAGCAGTCTGATTGGATAAGTAACTATCCTATAAACATTTGGATACATTTTGTCTGTCTAGGTGGAAACAAAAGCAAAAGTAAAGACCTGAGTAAGGAACAAGGTTGATGTGTTTGAGAAATTAGGAGTTTCAGAGTAACTGAATCATACTGAGGATAAAAATGTTGAACATGAAGTTAGAAAACTAGTAAGGGTTCCCAAGTGTATTCTAAGTAAAAAAAAATAGAAGCTATGAGAGGGTTTTGAGCATGTTTGCTTTTTGAAAGATCACTCATACCACTATGTGCACTTTACGAGTTAAGAGTGGAAGACCAGAAGCAGGGAGACCATTAATAAGGCTATGTATGTAGTATGGTCCATATGAGAGATGATGGTGACTTGGGTCATGCTGTTAGAATTAGGAAGTGATTAGATTCCAGTTTTGATGGAAGAACTAAGAGGATTTACTGTTTGAATTTCATTAAATTTCATGCTTCTTGCATCTCTTTTTCATTCCTTAGGCATTATACAAAAATGAAGCTTCCATATTTGAAATATTTTGCAACTGGTATTATAGAAATTTTTTAATAGTGTAATTAAATCACAGATTTATGTTCATTTTTCAGAGACCGTTTTGGTATTGAAGTTGTAGAATTTAGAGAGAATCAGTTTTATTCAGTTTTTCGTGTGGCGTTCATTGCTCTGACATTTCATTGTGTATGTGGTGCTGGGGTTTGAACTTGCATTCCTCGCACTTGCATTCCTCGCACTTGCCAGGCAAGCACTGAGTCACTGCTCCAGCTGAGGTTGTAGAATTTAAATACCCTTTTAAACATTTTATTTTATTGGTATTATGGGTACAAATATAACATCACACATGTCAGAAAGAAAATTAGCATACATCTTTTTCCACAAGTGTAATTAAGCACGATTAAAATTCTACTTAAAGAGAAATTGCTTTTTATTATAAAATACAGCATACATGTAAAAATTTTAATAAAATGGAAATATAGTTTTGTTTTGTTTTTAAACTCATCTGTCTTTATTACCTTTAAAGCAGAATGTGATTTGGGTACAACATTTCCATTTTCAAGCCATGCTGAGTTTTTTCAAATGGCTTTATAATTCATCTAAAGAGAATATGTTTCTCTAAATACTTTTCTTTGCAAAACAAGCCCTGGAGAGTTCCTCCCAGCAAGTTGTTTCAGTTTACTGAACTTGATTCTAGAGGACTGGTACATGCACAATGGGTAACTACAGGAGATGGAAATACAGTTTAATGGTGAATTACGGAGTGAATATTATGTAATTACCACCCAGATCTAGAATTAAACATTACCAGCTTCACAGAAATTCCCCTGCCATCCTATTATACCTTACCCTGATCTGTTCTCTTTTCTGCATAGTTTGTATCTTGGAACAGTACTATAGTTATCCTTTTTGTTGTTCATGGACTTTGGGCATTCTGTTAATAACTAAAAAAAAATTTTTGTTTTGATAACATTTTTGTTCATGAATTGTCGTTTGCTAAAAAAAAAAAAAAAT
>PVKS010042581.1:0-15344 GCA_004027875.1 Aplodontia rufa | reverse complement strand
TTACAGTGACACAGCAATATCGATGTTCATTGCAGCACAATTTACCATTGCTAGGCTATGGAAACAACCCCGGTGTCCCTCACAGGAAGAATGGATCCAAAAACTGTGGTACATTTATACCATGGAATATTACACAGCAATAAGAAACAATGACCTTGCAGCCTTCGAGGGTAAATGGATGGTTATGGAAGAGATCATGATGAGTGAAATCAGCTTAACCCAGAGATCTAAGGGTCGATTGTCTCCACTCATCTGTGGAGGTGGGGACTAGACCCTGGACAATGAGAAAGTTGGTCTAGTAACATGAGTTAAATCCAGATAAGATGTAATGCTTTACAATCTAATACCTTTTTTTAGAGTTATAAAGGGAAAGGGAAGAGAGGGATAAGGGAGGGTAATTGGGGGTGGCACTCCTGGGGATAATTGCAATATCCAGAATATTTACACATTTTATACACATTTTATATTATTTTGTTAAAATCTTGTAAGGTTGTTCAAAAATAAAAAAAATAAAAATAAATATAAAAGATTAAAAAAAAATAAAAATGAAGAGAGATCCCAAATAAATAAGCTTCCATTTCATCTCGAAGCCCTTCTAAAGGAAGAACAATCTAACCCCAAAGCCAGCAGAGACAAGAAATAATCAAAATCAGAGATGAAATCAGTGAAATTGAGAATAACAGCAACAAAAAATAATAAAAAGAATTGATGAAACAAAAAGCTGGTACTCTGGAAAAATAAACAAGATAGACCCCTACTGAATCTAACTAAAAGAAGGAGAGAGATGAAGCAAATCAATAAAATCTCCAATGAAAAGGGAGCAATCACCACTGACCCCATGGAAATCCAACAAATTATAAGATCATATTTTGAAAACCTCTACTCCTCCAAATTTGATAATTGGAAGAAATGGATAAATTTCTTGACAGATACAACATCCCTAAATTGAATCAGGAGGATATTGAATTCCTAAATAGCCCAATCACAGGCACTGAAATCCTTATTGCAATTAAAAGTCTACCAAAGAAGAAAAGTTCAGGACCTGATGGCTTCCCTGCTGATTTTTACCACACTTTTGAGAAGGAACTAACACTTCTCCTTATTAAGTTATTTCAAGAAATTGAAAAGGAGGGAACTCTCTCATCCACTTTTTATGAAGCAACCATAACTCTGATACCAATACCCTACAAGGATCCATCAAAAGAAGAAAACTACAGACCAATATCCCTGATGAACCTGGACACAAAAATCCTCAATAAAGTCCTAGCAAACCATATTAAAAAACTTAGCAAGAAGTTAATCTATCATGATCAAATGGGCTTCATCCCAGGTATGCAGGGCTGGTTCAACATCCGCAAAACAATTAATGTAATTCACCACTTAAACAGAGCCAAGGACAAAAACCATATGATCATCTCAATGAATGCAGAAAAGGCCTTTGATAAAATCCAGCACCCTTTTATGCTCAAAACTTTAGAGAAGATTGGAATCAAAGGAACATTTCTGAACTATGTAAAGACTATATATGCTAAACCCTCGGCTAGTATAATACTAAATGGAGAAAAGCTGAAAGCATTTCCACTAAAGTCGGGAACAAGACAAGGCTGTCTGCTCTCACCACTTTTATTCAATATTGTTCTTGAGAGTCTAGTAGGAGCAATAAGGCAAGAGAAAGAAATCAAAGGGATATTAATAAGAGGAGAGGAAGTCAAACTCTCCCTTTTTGCTGATGACTTGATCCTATATCTAGAAGATCCAAAAAACTTCACCAGTAAATTACTTAAACTTTTAAACAGATTTAGCAGTGTGGCAGGATACAAGATCAACACCCAATAATCAATAGCTTTCCTATACACTAACAATAATAGGGAAGATGAACAGATTAGGAAATCAGTCCCATTCACAATATCCTCGAAAAGAATAAAATGCTTGGGAATTAACCTAACAAGGGAAGTCAAAGATCTCTACAATGAAATTATCGGACATTGAAGAATGAAATCCAAGATGACCTAAGAAGATGGAAAGATGTTCCATGGTCTTGGTTAGGCAGAATTAATATAATAAAAATGGCCATTCAGCCAAAAGCACTATATAGGTTCAATGCAATCCCCATTAAGATACTAATGTCATTCTTTACAGATATAGAAAAAGAAATTCTCAAATTCATTTGGAACAATAAGAAACCTAGAATTGCCAAACATTACCAAGCAAGAAGGATGACATGGGCAGTTTTGCTATTACAGATCTAAAATTATACTATAGAGCTGTAGTAGCAGAGACAGCATGGTACTGGTATCAAGATAGGAAGGAAGACCAATGGAATAGAATAGAAGAACTTGAAACAAATCCACAAATCCTTAAGCATATGAGTTTTGACAAAGGGGGACAAAATATTACGTGGAGGAGAGACAGCCTATTCAACAAATGGTGCTGGACAACTGGCCAGCAACTCACAGAAAGTTGAAATTAGACCCTTATCTTTCACCTTGCATGATAGTCAAATCAAAATGTATCAGGGACCTAGGAATTAAACCAGCTACCTTGCAACTGATAGAAGACAAATTAGGCCCAACACTTCAACATTTGGGAGTAGACAAAGACTTTCTCAACTTGTCTCCTAAAGTGAAGGAAGAAAAGTAAAAAAAATCAGTGAATAGGATGCCATAAAACTAAAAAGCTTTTGCACTGCCAAGGAAATAATCAAATTAGTCAAGAGGTTTCCTATAGAATTGGAGAGAATCATGGACTGTGAGTCTTCTGACAGGGGCTCATATCCAGAATCTAAAAAATCCTCAAAAATATCAACTTCAAAAACACAAATAACCCAATAAATAAATGGGCCAAAGAGGTAAATAGAAACTTCTCAACAGAGGATATTGATCAGGCCAATGAATACATGAGGAAGTGCTCTAAATCACTAGTAATCAGAGAAATGCAAATGAAAACTACTTTAAGATTTCACCACATGCCAGTCAGATTGGCAAAAATGAAGAATATAAGCAATAATAGATGCTGGAAGGGTTGCACAGAGATAGGCACACTAGCACACTGTTAGTGGAACTGCAGACTGGTACAGCTGCTCTGGAATGCAGTGTGGAGAATCCTCCAAAAATTAGGGATGAACCCATCATATGATCCAGCTATCCCTCTCCTGGGTATTTTTCCAGGGGATTTAGAGTCAGCACATTACAGTGACACAGCAAAATTATGTTCATAGCAGCTCAATTTACAGTAGCTAAATTATAGAACTAATGTAGATGCCCCTCACAGGATGAATGGAAACTGTGGTGTATATATACTATGGAGTTCTGCTCAAGTATTAGAAACAATGATATTGAAGCCTTTGAAGGTAAGTGAATGGCAATGGAAGAAATCATGTTGAGTGAAGTTAGTCTAACCCAGAGAGTCAGAGGTTGAATGTCCTCACTCATGTGTGGAGGCTGGAGTTAAACCCAGCCTTGTGTGAAAGTCAAACAATCTCATGTATTGGACCCAGGAAAGGCATAGCAACACATAATCTAGGGCCATCATAGAAATTAATTGGGAATGACAGTGGGTGGAGGGTGTTGGTGGAGGAGGGGAAAGGGAGTGAAATTAAGGAGGGATCTAGGGAGTAAATCTGATTTTAGAATATATACTTATCATATTGTTACTTTGGATGCATTTTTGATTGTACACTAGCTAAATTTCTTTTAAAAGAATAGGAGAAATATTCTGTGAATAGGAGACAAAAAATAATAAAAAAACTTGGAGGCACAAAGCAGTGTAGGGATTTTTCTTTTATTATATTGAGCTCAGTGGTTTCCTCTAAATGGTAAGCATTTAAACGAAAGAGACAGACAGACAGATATTAAGCACATTTTTCTAACAAGATATTTCATTATGCACAGAAAGAAACAAGAACCAGTTCTGCAAATTCAGTTGAGACTGGCCTTTCCCTTCTTTGAGGCTTCGTATTAATATTTTTACATGGGAAATAGTTCAAAACTTTGGTGCTTTTTAGTTTGTCAAAGTGGCAATGACTTCTCACCTCTGTAAATTCTATTTAGTTACATAATATTATGAAAAGTAGCTAGAAAGTTTTATATAGTTTGTGTAACTCTGTATCTCACATGACCAGTAAGAGCCACTTTGTAATGGAAGTGCATGAAAATTAGTTTCATCTTAAGATGGAAAAAGTAGGTGTTTGAGTTACCAGCATTTAATAGGGGTCAACGGGTAAATGGTAAATCAAGTCTTGAAGGGAATCAAATATAATCGAGTAGAAAGAAACTAGCAATAATAATGAGTGAAATTACTGTTAAGTTGTCTGCAAAAATGGGAGAAGCAGCCATACTATCATTAGCAATCAGACTTTTACTCTTAAAAATAGAAGTACAGTTAATTCTTATGTACACATTTTGAGGTGTACAGTAGTACTCACTGATCCATGGATTTTATGTCCCATCACTCCCAGGGGATGCCGCAAAGTACAGAGTGTCAGATCCCATATTCAAGAACTGTGATAGTACAGTAATTGATTAGATGACTGAGATAGCTACTAAGATCTTAGTAATGTGTAAGTAGCACATATAGCATGGATACAGTAGACAAAGGTATGATTCACCTCCAAGGCTGGACAGGGATGACATGATATTGAATCACACTACTCAGAACCATGTGTACTTTAAAACCTATGAATTACTTATTTTTGGGATTTTCCATTTAATATTTTTTTGGCCCACATCTTCCCACAGATAAATGAAATCTCATCAAGGAAAGCTATGGATAAGAAGGTATACTATGTAAGTAAAATTTTCCAAAAATTTTGGCTAATAGGATAGAATGGTTTTACTCTTGCTTCCAAAAAGGGAGAACAATAAAAATGTACTGAGACTATAAAAAATGATTTAGCAAAAAGAAACAGTGTACTGTGAAGGTGAGGATGTACTGCTAGTGAAAGTCTGTTTTGCTATGTTATTGTGAGTGATTCACTTAAAGCCTAGTTTTACATGACAAGTGATACTCAAACTGCCTTATTCTGGGGGAAAAAGTCATTTTTATGGATTTATTGAATCTTGAAATTTTTATTGTGTTTTTATAAGCTATATATATTTTCTTAGAAGAATTAATAAGCCTGTGTCTGGAAAATATTTGGGCCCATGTGGCATATTTTAGGGAGAGGTTAATAAATAAAAGAATAAGATTGGGAGAAAAAAATCAAAGAGGTAGAAAGAAAGCAGTTGGACACTGCAGAATGCAGTGGTGAGTGCATGGATTTTGAAGAATATGTTTAATTCCCACTCTATTTATTAGTTGTCACTTCCCTTGTGAAACTTTGGTCTACTCTTATAAAATGAGGAATGTTGGTGCTTACCTCATAGAATTGTTAATGATGAATGATACATAACATATGGAAAGTACTTTCTATAGATTCTAGCACCTAAAAATGCTCAAAAAGTGGCTGATCCTTTACCTGCATTGCTTTTGTTTTGTGAAATGACTTTCTTTTACTAAGCTGATTTTATGGCTCAGTTAGCTAGTTTGTGTATTTTCTCTGATCCCCTGGATATTGCCTCTCTCTAGGTGTAGGATGATGCCGATGGAATTGACATTAGTGTTCTTTTTCTTTTTCCTGGAAAGAAACCTATACCATTATAAGTCACTCATAAAATAGAACTATTACTGCTGATATTGGCTTTATCTGAAATATTAACTATGTATCTCTTTAGTTTTTTCTCCTGGTGTTATTATTTTAACTTAAATAGATAAAATACATGGAGATGGTTCAATAGAATTTTGATGACTTGAATGATATCTATGAGGTCAATGTGCTGCTTTGGGCTATCTTTTTCTTTCTTTTTTTTTTTTTTAAGTGAGAGAGACAGAGAAAGAGAGAAACAACTTTATTTAGTTTTTCACATGGCCTTAGTTGCTCCAACACTTACTTGTGTATGTGGTGCTGGGGTTTGAACCCGGGTCCTCGTGCTTGCCAAGCAAGCACTGAAACCGCTGAGCCACCGCTGCAGCCCCTTGGGCCATCTTTGTACCTAAGGGGTAGATACCTCTGCTCTGCTATCATATTTAATGATTTAACCTTCAATTTTGTTGAAAACATTTCATTTCTTTCCCAAGCAAATAAGGTGACTTCTCATTGCAGAACAACTAGAGATTATGATTAATAGCAAATAAAATATTTTTCTTCAAATTTGCCAGAATTCAAACTTATTCTGTAGTTTGTGTTAGTGTATTCTAATGTAAGTTTTTTTTAACATAATTTTTAATATAATGACAGAGTGGAAGTTTAAAACCCATATTAACAGTATTTAGACCCAAAACTGGAAAAAATATACAAAACCAACAACTTCAAAACACATAGCTTAATAAATATCATACAATTATGTGTGATAGCTATGTTAGTATACAATACTGTGCAAATGGATATTTTGGGCCCCACTTGAATAAATTATTAAAAAAGATACTTCCTATATCAAGCATATTACTTCTAGATTTTTTTTTTGTTTAAGAGAAAGGGACAGTGAGAGAGAGAGAGAATCAATTTTATTTAGTTTTTATGTAGCTTTCTTTGCTCAGACACTTTGTTGTGTATGTGGTGCTGGGGTTTGAACCTGCATCCTCGTGCATGCTAAGCAAGCACTGTAACCACTGTGCCACCGCTCCAGCCCCTCTAGATGTCTTAATATGTAATATTAATAATGTGAGAACTGGAAATAATACGATATTTTTGTGAAAATAGATCATCCAATATATAAATTGTATATCAAAACTGTTTTTGTTTAATCTTTTCCCTTAAAAGTTCGACATTGAGATTTATTGACATTAATAGGATATTTTTCTTTATAACATGAAACAAAAAATCTTTTTTTTTAAGAGAGAGGGATAGTGAGAGAGAGAGAAAGAGAGAATCAATTTTATTTAGTTTTTCACATGGCCTTTGTTGCTCCAAGACTTCGGTGTGTAAGTGGTGCTGGAGTTTGAACTTGCATACTCGCACTTGCCAGGCAAGTGCTGTAACCGCTGAGCCACCGCTCAAGCCCACAAAAAATATTTTAACCATGGTGGAATAAATGGAGCTACATAAATTCAGCCTCACATTTCATTTTAAGTGTACATGATTAGATTTGAGAATAAATCATTAAATATCTACATTGTTTCATCACATATAACAAAGACATGCTCCACAAAAACAAAAATCAAACAAAAGCCTCAATAATTTTTAAGAGAACTCCGTGAAATTTTTCATGAGCAATGCCATTGCCATCGATATGTGTGAGCACATCAGTTAGTGAGTTTCCTAGAGGGCCAGGCTGTGTTGAATTTGCAGTGTACACCAAAGCAGAACATGCTGACCAACAAACATCTGTGCAAGCATCTGTAGCTGGGTTTCAAGTGTGTTTTCATTTTTAAAAGATGGTTCATTGTAGCAATGGAGTTCAGTTCCAGATCACCCAGCTGTACCTGCCTGGAGAGTGCTGGCTCCTTTTACTAACAGAACTGTTGCATTTATTATATCACTAATGGACTGATGTTGCCTCAGCAGCCTTTTTCATATTAAAATGATGTTCTGTGATATTGCAGGTTTGGAAACATTGTAAATCAAGGTCAGTTAATTCATAGTAGCAAGCAATAACATCTTGTGAACATGTTCAGTAACTTTGAAAACTCAGAGTTTGATTATATGCGCAACTTTTTTGATAGCTCTTCACATATTATTGAAACTTGATAAAAAATGGCAAGAAGATCCAGATAGAGCTGTAGTTCATTTGAAAATATAAACATCGTGTCATGTAGTTATTCATGTGGCCATGAATAACTATACCATGCAGAAGAAAATCTACTTGTGATGACAAATGACTCAGAGGTCCTTTCCTCACTAAGTAAATGGAGTAGCAACCAGGAAAGCCCCAAATGACAGTGATGGAAATGGTTACAATGTTCCAGGAACAAAATAACAACAACTGGAATAAATGTAATTGAAGAGAACAAGAGAGTGTGTCAGGGCTAGAAAACTTTGCTACAAGAACCAGCAGAGAGGACTGAATTTAAATAAAAATCTCTACCCAATATTCCATTTAGATTATATATTTGTGTGCATGGAGAAGAGTGGATGACTGGCAATGAGGTAGTCACTCATATGGTGTTGGATGGAGGAGAACAACGAGAAGATGAAAATCCTTTTAGCAGGACTTGATGTAGAGAAGCTAATCATGAGCGTAAATGAAAAGTTTTGGACGCTTGGGGTTGGAATTCATCATTCATCAGGAGGACAGATGTGAGAAATAGTCCACTGGAGATAGGTGGTGATGAAAGAGGAGACAAATGAAGGCAGGGTTCCTTCTCACAATGAAGTTTTAATTCAGCTGAGAAAATACACATAATAAATCAAAGAACTTCTTTTTCACTCTTGCTCTCTCTCTCTCTCTCTCTCTCTCACACACACACACACACACACACACACACACACACACACACACAATTTGAGGGAGAAAAAGCATTTGCCTAAATTCTAAAGAGTGTATTTAGAAGTAAGAGTTTTAGGCAGGCAGATCTGCAACCAGGTTACTTAACCATCTGAGCCTTGGCTTCCTCAACATGAATTTGGGAGGAATTAGTTACAACAGCAAAGGTGTGTTATGGAATTACAGAGAACCCAGTGTAAAAGAAATAGTCAATAAATACTACTAAGGAAAGGAGAATATCTTTTACAGTTTTTTTGCTCCCAACTTTATTGACGTATCATTGGTAAATATTTAGTTTTTTTTTTTTGTGTGTGTGTGTGTGTGAAAACACTTAATAACCATGCCTTTAGCAAATTTCAAGTATGTTATATTGTTAACTATAGTTACCATTCTGGGTGTTAGATCTCCAGAATTTAAATTTATTCATCTTACAACAGACAGTTGGAATTCTTTGACCAACATTCAAGTATATTTTATTAATTTCTAGTATATTTTATTGTTAATTAGCAATTATATTGCTAAATTTCAAGTATATTTTATTGTTAACTATAGTCACCATTCTGGGTATTAGATCTCCAGAATTTAAATTTATTCATCTTACAACAGACAGTTGGAATCCTTTGACCAATATTCACCCATTTGCCCAACACTCCATACCTGGCAATCACTGTTATACTCTCTGTTTTTATAGGTTTGACCTCTTTTAAATATAGCATGCAGTATTTGTCTTTCTGTGTCTGGCTTATTTCATTTAGCATGGATGTCCTTTAAGTTCATCCATGTTGTCATAAATGGCAAGATCTTTTTCCTTAAACCTGAATAATATTACATTATGTGTGTCTACACACACACACACATACACACGCACACACACACACACAGAGTGTTATTTTTTTATCCATTCATCTGTCAACGAACAGTATGTTGTTTCCATATCTTTGCTCTTATAAATAATGCTGCAATAAACACAGGAGTGCAGATATCTCTATGAGGAGCTAATTTCATTTATTTCTGCTACGCAGTTAGAAGAGGGGATTGCCGCATCATGTAGTATTCCATATAAATGCCAAATATTATTTCAAATTGATACAATTACAAGAAAATAGAGACAGATGAATGAATAAAGAAACTGTCATCCCTATCTCCGAGTGTGTGTATATGTGTGTGTGTGTGTGTGTGTGTGTGTGTATGGAATATTATTTAAACTTCGAGAAGAAAATACTGCTTTTGTGACAACACGGATGACAAAACACATGAACATTCAGTTATAAATGGAAAGTTCTGGAGCTCTAATGTAGTATGGTGCCCACAGTTAATGATAGTGCATTGCGTACTTGAAATAGTAAGTAATATTTATTGGCTGTTTCTTGTATACCATGTATTCTCTATTTTTTCACTTAAATCTCATAACAAACCTTTGCTGTCAGTCCTGATGCCACTAAAATTCATGTTGAAGAAGCAAGGCTCAGGATGGTTAAGTAACCTGATTGAAGTTACGCAGTGTTGACGTAGCCTAATTCATCTAGGTTTACCTGCTTACAAATTTTTTATTTCTAAACACATTCTTCAGGATTTAACCAAACACTTTTTCTGCCTCAATTCAATTTTTATGTGTGGGAGTGTGAAAAAGCTTTTCTTTGATTTATTATGTGTGAGTTTTCTTCTCAGCTTAATTAAAAGCTCCTAGTGAAAGGGACCCTGCCCTCATTTGCATGACATAGAGGATTTTTATTGTTGTATTGTGAGCTCTTTCTAAAAATATGCTCTTTAAAAAGGCTTTTCTAGCTATTTGTTTTTATTCAATATTAATCAAGGTGGCATTTTATGGTCTAATAATACCCCCCCTTGGATTTTGGAGCATGCAGAAGATTGTCTGCATCTTCATGCTGACTGCTTCTTTCTATGCTTTTCATGTTGTCACTTGGTGTAGAGGGCATTTTATGACCTTGAGTGGCATTTCTTATATTAGATTCTGAGTGAGGACAGAATCACAGAGGTATCTTTTATTCAGTACATATATTGTTATTACATAAATTAAATGCTACCAAGAAAATTCGTCCATTTTACTTTCCTTGGAAAGAATCTAGTTAGAATTTTCCAAGTGCTCTATACATAAATAACCCAGAGAAGTTAGTCACAAAGGACTTTCAAATACTCAAAAAAAATTACTCTCCCTTGTACTACCTTGACTATTCAATATCTGTGTTGAAATGTGGTCAGGGATCTAATGTTCCCCAGACCAATGTCAAAATCAAAATCCCCTTTTGAAAGGGATATAAATCTCTGAATTTGAAATAGGTTTTGAAAATGTTTGGAGTTTTAATTTCATACTTGCCTAATTTTAATGTGGGTCATGAAAATGGAATGGTAGATGCAACTGGTAGTTGGAATAATGGGACAGCATTTGCAGAAGAGCAAATTGGTAACATTGCCAAAGCATTTTGAATCCATATATAGAGAAAGGAGGAATAAGTATTTTAAGGAAAACTGCATCTTTTTGAAGTTAAGTATGTTATTAATTAAAACTCATGAGTTTTATTAATTATTATCTTTGATTGATCTTTCATTTCCCTGCCTTTGCTTTTCCTTCTTTGAACTATCTGCTCTGATTTTTAACATCCTGCTTCTTTCCTCTTCAAAGTTCTTTGTATTTTTGCCTTACCAGTGGAATTGCTGGCAAGACTTGCCTCCATTTGTGCTTTATCCTTTCTGTTCTTTAAATTACAGTCTCCTTCTTCTGTCCCCTTGAAGTCTCCTAAAGACATTGAAGCTAATTTATAGTGATGCTTTCATTGCCTCCAATTATTAAGGAGCGATAGGTGATGGGTGAGTATGTTACAACAGAGAGAGCCCATTGAACTTAGTGCCTTCTTATTTGCTGTTTATCCTCAATTTAATAAAGCTGATTGACTTATAAAACTTACTTGGTAGGAAAAGTGTTTTCCAAGTAAATTAATTGCTCAATTATTTTGCTGTAATTTGCCTACACAACTCTTGTCATGGATTTCAAGGTGATCCTCCTTCTAAGTAACAGATGGTTGATCCGCACTTATATGTGTCTATGCCTATAAGAGAGTACTGACACCCTTTAGAATACTGTGGCTATCAAGTTGTGATACGTAAGAATAACTACCAAAGAGTCTGTGTAAGGGGAATATTCAGGTAAAGTTTGCTGATTTTGTGAGAACTCAGAGCTGTGCATTACTTCTGTGCCTCCCAGAGGAGAGTGTTATTGCTCATTGGGCCCCTCCTCTTCAGTGGGTCTATGAGGAAAGTCTCATTTCTGCTTTCCAGGAACTTTGACTGATAATTAATATCAACTTGTGTGTCCATTGAAGGGATTACCATGTTCCTTTTCACTCCCTATACCTTTCCCTAGAACAACATTTAGGGTCATGCTTTGGAAATATTGGAAGAATCAATGAAAGAAGAGTTGTACTGGTGATTATTGCTACCAAGTCTACATTGGTCTTCTGTGCATCCAGGCTCCTAAAAATGTGGACTAAGTGTTAGGAGAGTGAATCTTTATTCTCATGTTGGTGCCACTAATAACTGCTGCTGTTTCTAAGGCTGTAGCTCTATACTAACAGGGCATCAAAACACACATTTCTCCTAATAAGCCACTCAACTAATAATAATTAGTTGAGTGTCAATAACATAGCACTAATTTCCAAATAATGCAGTTTTACTTAAATACTTATTTCTCCTCTCTTATACATGGGTTCAGAATACATTGTTAATGTTACCTTTTTGCTCTTCTGCTCATATTCTCCCATTATTCCAACTACCAGTTGCATCTTCCATTCCATTTTAATGACCCATATTAAAATTAAACAAGTATGAAATTAAAATTGCAAGTAACTTTGGGTCATACTGAGAATGTATCAACTTGTTGGCTTCTCAGGGCTCTTGCAGCACTGTCCTGGGAGCAGTGACCTAGGGTTCATGTTTTTTATTGTCTTGGGAGATGATACGTCCCCTCAAAGAAGGTGGTAGATAGCTTCCTCTTGTGCATTATTGGTAGCTAATTCTTTTTTTAAAATTTTTTTATTTTTGAACAACCATACAAGTTTTTAACAAAATAGTATAAAATGTGTATATATTCTGGATATTGCAATTACCCCCAGGAGTGCCCCCTCCCCGATTACCCTCCCTTATCCTGTCCTTCCCCTTCCCACTATATCTCTAAAAAAAGTATTAGGTTGTAAAACATTACATCTTATCTGGATTTAACACATGCTAATAGACCAACTTTCTCATTGTCCAGGGTCTAGTCCCCACCTCCACAGATGAGTGGAGACAATCAACCCTTAGTTCTCTGGGTTAAGCTGATTTTACTCAGCATGATCTCTTCCAAAGCCATCCATTTACCTTCAAAGGCTGCAATATCATTGTTTCTAACTGATGTGTAAAATTCCATGGTATAAATATACCACAGTTTTTGGATCCATTCTTCCAGTGAGGGACATCTGGGTTGTTTCCATAGCCCAGCAATAGTAAATTGTGCTGCTATGAACAGCTGTGTCATAGTGCTGTGTCACTATAATGTGCTGATTCTAAGTCCCCTGGAAAGATACCCAGGAGTGGAATAGCAGGGTCGTATGGTGGACTCATCCCTAGTTTTTTGAGGATTCTCCACACTGCTTTCCAGAGGGGCTGTACCAGTCTGCAGCTCCACCAACAGTGTGTTAGTGCCCCTCCAGCATCTATTATTGTTTATTTTCTTCATCTTTGCCATTCTGACTGGAATAAGGTGATATCTTAATGTGGTTTTCATTTGCATTTCTCTGATTGCTAGAGATTTAGATCACTTTCTCATGTATTCATTGGCTTGATCAATGTCCTCTGGTGAGAAGTTTCTATTTAGCTCTTTGGCCCATTTATCAATTGGGCTGTTAGTGTTTTTGTAGTTGAGGTTTTTGAGGATTTTGTAGATTCTGGATATGAGACCCTTGTCAGAGGAATCATAGTCCATGATTCTCTCCATTTCCGTAGGAAACCACTTGACTCTTTTGATTGTTTCCTTGGCAGTACAAAAGCTTTTTAGCTTTATGGCATCCCATTCACTGATTTTTGACTTTACTTCCTTCACTTTTGGAGACCTGTTGAGAAAGTCTTTGCCTACTCCCAAATGTTGAAGTGTTGGACCAATTTTGTCTTCTATCAGTTGCAACGTATCTGGTTTAATACCAAGCTGCTTGATCCATTTTGATTTGATTCTTGTCCAAGGAGAAAGATATGGGTCTAATTTCAACTTTCTGCAGGTGGATGACCAGTTTGTCCAGCACCATTTGTTGAAGAAGCTGTCACTTCTCCATGTAATATTTTGTCCCCCTTTGTCAAAAATCAGATGTTTAAAGATTTGAGGATTTGTTTCAGGGTTTTCTATTCTATTCCATTGGTCTTCTTCCCTGTCTTGATACCAGTACCATGCTGTCTTTGTTACTATGGCTCTATAGTATAGTTTTAGATCTGGAATGGCAAAACCTCCTGTTTCATCTTTCTTGCTTAGTAGTGCTTTGGCAATTCTAGGTTTCTTGTTGTTCCAAATGAATTTGAGAATTGCTTTTTCTAGGTCTGTAAAGAACGGCATAGGTATCTTTATAGGGATAGCATTAAATCTATATAAAGCTTTTGGTAGAATGGCCATTTTTATTATATTAATTCTGCCTATCCAAGAGCATGGGACATCCTTCCATCTTCTTAGGTCATCTTAGATTTCGTTCTTCAATGTTTGATAGTTTTCATTGAAGAGATCTTTGATTTCCCTTGTTAGGTTAATTCCCACGTATTTTATTTTTTTCGAAGCTATTTTGAAAGGGACTGTATTCCTGAGTTCTTCTTCAGTCCTGTTATTATTGGTATATAGGAAAGCTTTTGATTTATGCGTGTTGATCTTGTATCCTGCCACTTTGCTAAATCTACTTATGAGTTCAAGCAGTTTATTGATGGAGTTTTTTGGATCTTCCAGATACAGGATCATGTCATCAGCAAAAAGAGAGTTTGACTTCCTCTCTCCTATTTTTATCCCTTTGATTTCTTTCTTTTGCCTAATTGCTTCAGCTAGGGTCTCAAGAACAATATTGAATAAAAAAGGTGAGAGCGGACAGCCTTGTCTTGTTCCCGACTTTAGTGGAAATGCTTTCAGCTTTTCTCCATTTAGTATTATCCTAGCTGAGGGTTTAGCATACATAGCCTTAACAAAGTTCATAAATGGTCCTTTGAACCCCATCTTTTCTAGAATTTTGAACATAAAAGGGTGCTGGATTTTATCAAAGGCCTTTTCTGCATCCAATGAGATGATCATATGGTTTTTGTCCTTGATTCTCTTTAAGTGGTGGATTACGTTAATTGTTTTGCGTATGTTGAATCAGCCCTGCATTGCTGGGATGAAGCCCACTTGGTCATGATGGATTATTTTCTTAATAAGTTTTTGAATACAGTTTGCTAGTACTTTGTTGAGGATTTTTGCATCCACATTCATAAGGGATATTGGTCTGTAGTTTTCTTTTCTTGATGTATCCTTGTCAGGTTTTGGTATCAGAGTTAAGGTTGCTTCATAAAAAGTGGATGGGAGCATTCCCTCCTTTTCAGTTTCTTGGAATAACTTAGTAAGGAGAGGTGTTAGTTCCTCCTCAAAAGTGTGGTAAAAATCAGCGGAGAAGCTGTCCGGTCCTGGGCTTTTCTTCTTTTCTAGACTTTTAATTGCAATCTGGATTTCAGTGCCTGTGATTGGGCCATTTAGGATTTCAATATCCTCCTGATTTAATTTAGGGATGCTGTAGGTGTCAAGAAATTTATCCATTTCTTCCAAGTTATCAAATTTGGAGGAGTATAGGTTTTCAAAATACAATCTTATAATTTGTTGGATTTCTATGGGGTTGG
>PVKS010042580.1:0-15353 GCA_004027875.1 Aplodontia rufa | reverse complement strand
TTACAGGCCTGTTTACAGAATTGAAATTCTTCACCAGAGCTGATGCTACGTTGCCTCCGAGCACTATAGGATTTAATTGAACCAGCGTGAAAGAACTGATGAATGGTTTTGCTCACAAGGAAGAAAGTGGTGCAGGGCAGAATTTCAATAGATTTTAGCCCATACTTACTGACTGGGATGCAAAATTGCTGACGATCAGTTACCTTCTCTCTTTAGCTCCTAGCTTACATGTACCTGATTATTATTTTCTTTGTCACATCCTCTTGCTTTTCTTTCCATTGTGTTTCCTGTGCAATCCACCCTCCGCTCAAGTCTTTGTGGCAGGGCCAAATAAGATATGATTGCAAACCTTGGATTTTTATTTTGCTACACCTCATTAAAACGTTCCACAGGAATAGCATTTTTTTTAATGTTTGAAATTTCTAGATTTATATGCTTGCCTGAGTATAATTTGGCTTCTCATGGGAGTCACATGTATCATACAGTATTGATAACATGTAAGGATCCTTATGGTCAATATGTCCCTGTAGAATTCTCATGTTTTTGTTTATAATTTGTATAGGACATTTCCTTACATCAACAGTTTTCAAAACATTTACTTTTAGTCCTAGGATTTCAAAGCTTGATCATCTTCCTATTCTTCCATTTTATTGTTTCTCTTTCTCCTATTTGAAGGGATTGTTTTGGTTTTATTTTGTTCTTCCCGTGTTTCTACATAATAAAACTAACCAGTATTTATATTTATTTTCTGTCTTTTCTTTAGTGTCTTGCTGTTCACTTTTTGCCTTTTCAAATCTTACTGAAAGTTAAAGTCACTAGTGGAAAGGGTATTCCTTATTTAATGTGATGAGCTACACAACTAATCCATATTTACTTCTTTTCTTCACCATCATCATATAAGCAGAAATTGCAAGACATTTGTATTTTCTTTCCTCTTACACTACATATCATTTTCTACTGTCTTTTTATTTTAATTTTTTCTATTTTATTATTCATCACACTTTAACTATGAAATTTTTATTTTACTTTGATTTCATTATTCCAGGCCTTAGATTTACTTTGATTTTTTAACTTCACTCTACCACCTTTCCTGTTGTTCCTATCTTCAAATTTATTCTAATTAAGAACTGATTTCTCTCTTTCTGTCACAGTTTCTCTCTCTCTCGGCCTCTGTCTCTTTTTCTCTCTCTATATATATAGTTGTATATAAATTTACATATGTGTATATACATATATATGTATGTATGTATTGTTTTTATCTGGATGTTTCTTGGTCAGTTATAGTTTGCTTTGTCCACTTGACTGCCACCAGGTATAGCTTCTGGTCTTTCTGTGTTTTCCTTTACCTGCCTACATCAAACTCCACAAATTGCTACCATGAACCTTATGTCTCATTAGTTCATATCCTACTTTGTGCATTCAGCACACATACATATTCAATCCAGACATTATTACAACTGAACATATCTGCTAGACATGATATGGCTCAATGGACCCTTGCGATCATTTCCTCTTTCACATTAATAATACACATCTAGTATTCTGGCTAACTCTAGGAGTAGAGGTGAACATAATGAAAAAAACTCCATGTAATATAAAATGTCTTTTCTCTTCAACTTGGAAATTATCAAAATTACTTTTGAGGATTGTATTATCTGATTTTCAAAAACTTATACTGTACACAACCTTGGCTCATAAGGTATCTGATTTCTGGAACACTTGTCATATTTTTGCAACTGCTCAACTTCTTTGTATGAATAATCAAGAATATGTAGAATTTAAAGCATCAATTCAGGAAGAGCTGGTTTTGTTAAAATCTGCACTTGAGCAAGGTAGGTGTGCTTTTTTTTTCACTCCTTTTAAAGCAACACCAAAAGAGAATAGGTGAAGTATGTTTTTAAGTAAGCAAGGAAATATTAAAGATAACCTATGCAAAATGTGAGCAACATAGATAAGGGTTCCAACATAGAGAAGAACTGGGAAAAATGCTGAGGTGTTTGAATATTGAGCAATATTTTCTCTGGATTGCTTCTCTCCTAACCAAACATGTTTATCTCCCTTGTAGCTTATTTTATTTTTATTTTTAGCCTTAATTCTAAGCAAAAGTAGTTTTGGCCTTAATTTCAAGTATTTAAGAATCAATGCACTCCTGAATCTTACTGTTAGCCATTAAAAAATCTGCATTTAATGCCTAACATACCCAACCATGAAAGCAGGATGCTTGCTACCTGCAATGCTGCTGTTGCTACCACAATAACAAAAGCAATGAAATGACCTAGACTTAGCTACCACGACCAATAGCAATGTGTATGTTTGTGTGTGTGTGTGTGTGTGTGTGTGTGTGTGTGTCTGTGAAGGGATAAAGGAGGGATGTTAAAGATAAACCAAATTGTCTTTGAAAGAGGGATGAAATTATATAGGAATTCTGGGAATTAAAGGGAGATACAAAGCACCAAGTTGAAAGATGTTTTAGAAGGGGAAAACAGAACCTGAAGTAAAGACTGTTAAACCAGTTTCAAATAGTAAAAGTGAGTGAGTTTTGAAGAAAACTGGTATGGAGAGTGGAGAAGGTCCTCTAAGGTTTTAATTAAGTGGAGCTACAATGAGTAAGAAAAAAACTGTTAAAGGCGTTGTGTTAGTTTGGGCATTTCATATGTTATTAAATAATTGAATTCAACAAACGTTCCATGAATACCTATTACAAACTGTGCTGGGCAAGGTTGCAAGGATAAATGAGGTGTGCTTGAAGAATTTATAGCTATGGTGGAAGATGAGACATGTTTGCAGATAGTGAAGATATTTCAGAGATTGACGAATAACTATATTACAGATAATGTTAGAAAAATAATTTTTTCCCACTGAGATAGTTGAAGGATAAACTAGGTCAAGGATGTTTTACATATTGGTATTGGAGATAAAAGCAAAAATATTCCAAGTTAAAGCTAGATAGCCAATGTACCAGTGGCCTGGAACTAAAGTGGATAAGGGATGTGCCACCTACTTGCAAAAATGTCAGTGAAGGGTTTTGTTTCAACTATGCAGACAAGAGGAAGTGATTGGAAACAGGTTATGATTGATATATATATACCTTAAGAAATTAGCTTAACTATAAAATGGATACTAAATTATATATGGAAGAAGATTAATGATTGGTTGATATAAAAGTTCAAGAAAGATTTCTGCTGAAGTGGTGGCTTGGCGGTTAGGGCACTTGCCCAGCATGCACAAGTTCATGAGTTTAAACCCCAGCACCCACACACACAGCTAAGTGTCAGAGCAACAATAGCCATGTGAAAAACTCAATAAAAATTGTTTCTCTCTCTCTCTTTCTCTCTCACTGTCCTTCTTTCTTTTAAAAAATGTTCAAGAAAGAGATAAAAGGAGAAAGATAAATTTTAAGAACTGGAAAGCAATAGAGTTTTAGAGAATACAGAACCTATTGATTTTTGAATATATAGATTGGAGTAAAAGAAAGAAAGTGACTCAGTGTAAAAGAAATGAATGAATGGCTCAAATACGCAGTTCTCACAATTTGAAATGGAGAGTGAAGGGAGAAAAAAAGTGGTTGGGTTACAGCATACTGATCCCAATAAATGTAAATTATCATCAAGGCTTTATTTTATTCTTTTGACATAGTCGTACGTATTGGAGGGAATCACTGATACGCATTCATGCACAGATGCAAATTGACATAGGGAGTTAAAGCCGATCCTAGTCCAGGGTCTCCCCTCTTCTACCACTCCCCACTCTTATGTCTCCTCTGCTTTATCCCCATGTTATAGATAGAAATAAGCATATACATGGAGTTAATTTTGGAATTTTCTGATCTTCTCTACCCACCTGTGTATATTTTGGGCTTCTCTTCGGAGCTGAGAGTTCCCAGTTGCATTGATAAGCCCTGTAATCCCTCCCTCCTCTCCCTGCCTCCCTCCCTTCTCTTCCCAGCTCCAGAATTATGCTTACCCCTGCTTATGTGAAAATTCACCTATGTTGAGATTAGTTTTTGAGCTTAGCTAACTTTCCACCTGTCTTAGATTTTACTCTATCTTCCACATATGAGAGAAAAAATTCAGCCCTTATGTCCCTGAGTTTGGTATATTTTGCTCAGCATATATATATTTTTTCCATTTCCATCCATTTGACTGCAAATGCCATGATATTGTTCTCTCTAATAGCAGAGTAGAACTCCATTGAATATATATATATATATATATCACAGTTTTTTAATACACTTGTCCAACTAGGGACATCTGAGTTGGTTCCGTAGTTTAGCTTTTGTATATGTAACTGCTATAACAACGATGTAGCTGTTTCTCTGTAGTATGCCAATTCTAGCTCTTTTGGGGATATACCCAAGAGTAGGACAGCTGGATCATAAGGTAGTTCCAATCTTTTTTTTTTTTTTTTGAGGAATCTCCACACTGCTTTCCAGAGTGGCTGTACAAGCTTGCAGTTCCACCAACAGTGTGATAGTGTTCCCTTCTTCCCACAACCCCTCAAGCATCTGTTATTGCTTGCATTCTTCATTTTTGTCACTCTGTCAGGAGTGAGGTGGAATATCAGTGAAGCTTTAGATTCTATTTCTCTGATTGTTAGTGATATAGAACATTCTCTCATGTATTCATTGGCTTTTTGGACTTCCTCCATTGAAAAGTTTCTGTTTAGTTCCCTACTCCATTTATTGATTGGATTGTTTGTGGGTTTGGTGCTAACTTTTTTGAGTTCTTTGTATATTTTGGATACTGTTGGAGGAGTAGCAGGCAAAGATTTTCTCCTATTCTGTAGGCTCTGTCTTGACATTCTTAACTAACTTTTTAACTGTGCAGAAGCTTTTCAGTTTAGTGGCATCTCACTCATTTATTCTTGACTTTAATTCTTGAGCTATGGGAATCTTGTTAAGGAGGGGGGTGCTTATGCCATTCTGCCAAAAGCCCTGTATGGATTCAATGCAATCCCCATCAAGATACAAATGACATTCTTCACAGATATAGAAAAAAGTAATTCTCAAATTCTTTTGGAATGAAAAGAAATTCAGAATAGCCAAAACATTACTAAGCAAGAAAGAAGAAGCTGGAGGTATCACAATACCTGACCTAAAATTAAATTATAGGGCTATAGTAACAAAAACAGCATGATTTTGGTATCAAAACAGACATCAAGACCAATGAAACAGGCTAGAAGATACCAAGACAAATCCACAAATCTTTAACCACCTGGTATTTGACAAGGGGGCAAAAACATAGTGTGGAGGAAAGACAGTCTGTTCAACAAATGGTGCTGGATGAACTGGATAGTCATAAGCTGACAACTGAAATTAGATCCTTATCTCTCACCCTTCACAAAGATCAAATCAAAATGGATCAAATAATTAGAAATTAAACCAGCAACTATACAATTGATAGAAGAAAGATTAGGATCAATACTCCATGACATCAGTGTAGGCACCACCTTCCTTATCATCAAGGTTTTGTTTAAATAAAATTGTCTACACAAAAGCACTTGCTTGTTTTAGTTTCTGTTTTGTCTTTCAACCATATGAAGACCAAAAATATTTTTAAGAATATAATTGGCAAAATTCTCACAATTTAACAGAATAAGTTGATACCATTAAATATCATATACATCTGCATTCTACATCCGTTGAATAAAATGTATTCTCTTTCTTGAATGTTATTATGCATATTGAGAGTAACAGCAGAAAAAAATATTTCTTTAAAATTCTTTAAGTTTTAGGTGATTGGTATATCCACAGTTTCTATACAGTGCTTTATAAATATGAAATTTTCTTAAATAAGTGACTTAAATGCAAACATAAAACAATAAAGGCATCTAAGGAAACTTCCAAACATAGTAGGTTGTATTACAACTTTCATGGCTAACCATGAAGCCAAAGTTAGAAGCTAGAAGGAAGCATCTTGAGAGATTAGATGTTCACAAATAACTAGTTGTTAGAAAATTATAAAAAAGAAACCCTAAAATCTAGGCAAAACAATTATAAATACAACTTCCTAGTGATAGCTTAAAGTCCCTAATACATGCTAGGCTCTTATTCACCAGATAAAATTAAGAGCTTGTTATAAAATAGAAATAAAAAAAACAAACTGGTAACTGATAAAAGATCTCCATAGAAAATGAGAGAAGTTTGTTGTTTTCATACTATGTACAGACATTGATTTTATCACAGGGGAGACACAATAAATTTATATGTCTTTTTAAAAGGAATTTAGTGTTCTAATAAGAACTCAGGTGAAAAATAATCCCAAATTAATAACTGATGGCTAATATGAAATGTTACAAATAGAAATTATCAATATTTTCTTTATATGAAGCAAATAATGTCATAGAAAACAATAAATTAAAAATTCAGATAATTAAAATATTTGAGAGTTAAATTTATGAAATGATTGCTTTAATTTAATTTTTTATTTACATGTATATAAATATTGACTGTACAGTTTCCAGTAATGATGCTTTTTACAATTCCTGTGGGAGAATATACTGCATAATACCTTAATATTTTTTGCATATGTTTTGCATCGATTTTATGTAAGATAAGTATGAGAAAGTTTATATTCTGGAAAAGAGATGAATGTATTTAAAACTATAGTAGAAATTTACTTACAAAATCACAGATATAAAGGGACTCCATTCAAATCACAATTTTAAAGTAATGTGTGGCAAAACATAAGAAAATTTGAAAAATGTTTCAGTGTTTCCTATCCTAACTGCATATATCAAGTGATGTTCCAAATTTCAATGTATAATTAAAGAATACATATATATACATATATACACATATATATGTGTATATATATATGTGTGTGTATATATGCATATATATGTGTATATATGTATATATATGTATATTTGGAATGTATACGAATGACATGAAGCAATTACAATAAATTTTTTTCTTTTTTCTTCAGGGCTGAGGACTGAACTCGGAGCCTTGCACATGTTAGGCAAGCGCTCTGCCACTGAGCTAAATCCCCAACCCCCAATTACAATAATTTTAAAGCTTAATTTTCAAACAGTTTTATTTCCCATCTTGTATCTTGTATGCAGACCTCCACATGAAGATGTCTTCTAGTGGTTAAGCAATAAAGTTCTTTTTAGAAAACATGTATCTCCTCTTGGTTTCTCTAAAGATTTTGTTTCCAGTCTTGAAAGGAAAAGGCAAATTGGAGCAATGCCTTGAATAGAATAGCTCCCAATATACACATGTATTGATTACTAGTGAGCCACTGAATAATGTGTCAAGTGCTCTCTTACATCTGTGCCACAAACCTGACTGAAATACAAAATCCAGAACAGAAACTGTTTCAAATTAGTGGAGTCTGAGTATGCACAGAAGACCCTCGCTGGACAGCTGCCGTCCACCCAACCAGGACACAGCAGTTCAAGTCCAGGCCTCACATTGGAATATTGACCAAGCTATGAGAAGGACTGATTCTCTCTGACGTGTGTAGAAAGCTATACATAGATAAGAAGGCTACCTTTAAGAGTACTGAGAGTGCTTTATCTGGGCTTGTGTTTTGAAGTCTAGAGGTTCCAGAAATGACTCCAGGTGGTGCACAGGGCAAGAGGGTTATATCTCTTTCAAATCCTTTCTTCTTTCAATGAGAGAAAGCCTAGTATTTAATCTCTTCTCTATATTTTGTTTCTCTAAAGATTTTGTTTGAAGAAAGACTTTGGTAGTTAATTTACTTTTCTTTGAGAGCATTGGTTTAAGCAGCATAATGTTATGAAATTCAATCTATGTATTAAAACATAAAGTGATAATATTTTCTAACCTTTTTACATTTCACATAGCTGGGAGTGTGAATTCTTTGGAGAAACAAATTAACCATACTGAAAGAGACATTCCTGATTCCTTGCATTTTATTGTACTTTTAAATGTTTATAATTTGGTATGAAAGAAGAAAAAGTTAGTAACTTGCAGAATTTTTTCTTATGAAAGTAGAAAATGAAAGTCAGAATTACAAATATAAACCAAAGACCCTCAATATTTATTTCTTTACTCTCGAGGAAACCACTGAATCTGGTCAGTTTCTGTGCCATGTAGCCTTAATTTCCAGCTCCCTTTTTTAATCAACAGTTTTTCATTTGCCTGTCTTTTCTTTCTTCTGGAAGATCACCCCGGCAGTCATGAGACAAAGTACTGTGTCAAGATCAGTTCAGAAAAATAGGTGAGTCCATGAAGAGTGATTAATCATTTAAAACAGATTTGTAATATGAAGCATAGTTTTTAGATAACATAGAAGATCAAAATATATTTCCCATTATTTACTTCAATCACTGGGCAAAGCTACATTCACACTTTGATGTTTTTTTCTGAGTATGTATAGAAGTATACAATATGTTCTTTGATATGCATATACATAATGAAAGGATTCCCAAAGTTGAAGAAATTAACCTAGTCATCAGCTTCCAGAGTTAACATGTGTGTTTAAGAATATCTAAAATCTACTCAGAATTTTTTCAGTATATAATACACTATTTTTTTTTTTACTGATAGGGCAAAGTCTAATTCTTTTTTTTTCTTTTATTTTTGAAAAACCATACACGTTTTTAACAATATAATATAAAATGTGTATAATTTCTGGATATTGGATTTACCCCCAGGAGTGCCCCCCACCCTTATCCCTCCCTTCCCTTACCCATAATATCTCTAAAAAAGCATTAGGTTGTATAACATTACACCTTATCTGCATCTAACACATGATAATAGACCAACTGCCTCAATGGCCAGGGTCTAGTTCCAACCTCCACAGATGAGTAGAAACATTCGACCCTTGATTCTCTGGGTTAAGCTGATTTTACTAAGCATAATTTCTTCCATAGCCATCCATTTACCTTCAAAGGATCCAATATCATTGTTTCTAATTGCTGTGTAAAATTCCATGGTATATATGTACCACAGTTTTTCATCCAGTGAGGGACATCGGGGTTGTTTCCATAATTCAGCTATCGTAAATTGAGCTGCTATGAACATAGACATTGCTGTGTCACTGTAATGTGCTGATTCTAAATCCCCTGGAAAGATACCCAGGAGAGGAATAGCAGGATCATATGGTGGGCTCAACCCTAGTGTTTTGAGGATTCTCCACACTGCTTTCCAGAGGGGCTGTACCAGTCTGCAGCTCCACCAACAGTGTGTTAGTGTTCCTGTCTCTCCACAGCCCCTCCAGCATCTATTATTGCTTATTTTCTTCATTTTTACCATTCTGACTGGCATAAGGTGATGTCATAATGTAGTTTTCATTTGCATTTCTTTGATTACTAGTGATTTAGAGCACTTTCTCATGTATTCATTGGCTTGATCAATGTCCTCTGTTGAGAAGTTTCTATTTAGCTCTTTGGCCCATTTATTAATTGGGCTGTTAGTGTTTTTGTAGTTGAGATTTTTGAGGACTTTGTAGATTCTGGATATGAGACCCCTGTCAGAGGAATCATAGCCCATGATTCTCTCCATTTTTGTAGGAAACCTCTTGAATCTTTGATTGTTTCCTTGGCAATACAAAAGCTTTTTAGCTTTCTGGCATCCCATTCACTGATTTTTGACTTTACTTCCTTCACTTTAGGAGACATGTTGAGAAAGTCTTTGCCTACTCCCAAATGCTGAAGTGTTGGACCTAATTTGTCTTCCATTAGTTGCAAGGTAGCTGGCTTAATTCCTAGCTCCTTGATCCATTTTGATTTGATTCTCATGCAAGGAGAAAGATATGGGTCTAATTTCAACTCTCTGGAATAGGATGACCAGTTTGTCCAGCACCACTTGTTGAAGAGGCTGTCTCTCTTTCATGTAATATTTTGTCCCTCTTTGTAAAAAATCAGATGTTTAAAAATTTGAGAGTTTATTTCAGGGTCTTCTATTCTATTCCATTAGTCTTCTTTCCTATATTGATACCAGTACCATACTGTCTTTGTTAGTAGGGCTTTATAGTTTAGTTTTAAATCTGGTATGGCAAAACCACCTGTTTCGTCTTTCTTGCTTAGTAGTGTTTTGGCAATTCTAGGTTTCTTATTGTTCCAAATGAATTTGAGAATTGCTTTTTCTATGTCTGTAAAGAACGACGTAGGTATCTTTATAGGGATAGTATTAAATCTATATAAAGCTTTCAGTAGAATGGCCATTTTTATTATATTAGTTCTGCCTAACCAAGAGCTTGGGACATCTTTCCATCTTCTTAGGTCATCTTGGATTTCATTCTTCAATGACTGATAATTTTCATTGTAGAGATCTTTGATTTCCCTTGTAAGGTTAATTCCCAAGTTTTTTTTTTTGAAGATATTTTGAATGGGATGGATTTCCTGACTTCTTCATCAGTCCTATTATTATTGGTGCATAGAAAGCTATTGATTTATGTGGTTGATCTTGTATCCTGCCTCTTTGCTAAATTTATTTATGAGTTCAAGCAGTTTACTGATGGAGTTTTTTGGATCTTCCAGATACAGGATCATGTCATCAGCAAAAAGAGAGAGTTTGACTTCCTCTCTTCCTATTTTTATGCCTTTGATTTCTTTCTCTTGCCTAATTGCTCCAGATAGGGTCTCAAGAACAATATTGAATAAAAGTGGTTGTTCCCGACTTTAGTGGAAATGCTTTCAGCTTTTCTCCATTTAGTATTATACTTGCTGAGGGTTTAGCATATATAGCCTTGACAAAGTTCAGAAATGGTCCTTTGAACCCATCATCTCTAGAGTTTTGAACATAAAAGGGTCAAAGGCCTTTTCTGCTTCCATTGAGATGATCAGATGGTTTTTGTCCTTGATTCTGTTTAAGTGGTGAATTACGTTAATTGTTTTGCATATGTTCAACCACCCTGTATTCCTGGGATGAAGCCCACTTGGTCATGATGGATTATTTCCTTAATAAGTTTTTCAATATGGTTTGCTAGTACTTTGTTGAGGATTTTTGCATCCAAGTTCATAAGGGATATAGGTCTGTAGTTTTCTTTTCTTGATGTATCCTTGTCAGGTTTTGGTATCAGAGTTATGGTTGCTTCATAAAAAATGGATGGGAACATTCCCTCCTTTTCAATTTCTTGGAATAACTTAATAACACTATTTTTAACTATAGTTCTTGTGTTGAACATTATATCTCTAGACTTGTTCACTCATTTTTTTATTAAGCAGTTGAGTTGTCATATAAACATAAATGTATATAAAGTAAAAATATGATATGTATTTGATCCTAATAGAGCCATCCCCACATCTCCCACACTGCAGTCTCTTGATTCTTCTATATTCCCCCATATAGCAGTTATAAATGCCCATATATATATATATGTACATACATGTATATGTAATTGAATTTTCCAGAATTAAAGGATCGCATGAGTATTGTTTGGCTTTGGGGTATATAAATAGCATGTAACATTGTTGATTGTCTCCCTAGAGCCTAGGTCCCTCCCTATTTCCCTCCCTCTCTGCTGCCTTTCACTTCTTCCTTTCCCTACCTCCTCCCCTACATATCTACAATTCTCCTAGATTGAATGTTGCAGTTGGACCTCCTTCCACTTTATTTCTTTCCCTTCTTCATTGCTGGTATCCACATTGCTACTCTTTTTCAATATTTTCAATTTATTTAAGATTCCACATGTGAGATAATTTAGTGTTTTTCTTTCTGTGACTAGTTTATTTTCCTTAGCATAATGTCTTCCAGGTTTGTTCACATTGTCACCAATGATAATACTTCTTTTTAAGGCTGAAAAGTTTTCAATTGTGCATATATATATATATATGTACACACATATTATATATGTATATAACAAACTGCGATATATGTGCATATATATCATATGTGCATATATATCATATTTGTATATACATATAATAATATATGTATTATGTATATATCATATTTGTATATACATATAATAATATATGTATATACAAATATGATATATATATATATTATTATATGTATATACATATACATAGTATTTTTTCATTCATCCATCAGTGGACACTTAGTTTGTTTCTTTATTTAGACTGTTGTGAATAATGTTGCAATGAGCCAGTAAGCATGAGAAGGCATGTATTTCATGATTTCTTTTGGGTATGCACCCAGAACAGAGACCGTTGAGTCATGTGGTAGTTCTACTTTTGATTTCTGTAAGGAGCACACACACTATTTTCCATAGTGACAGTACCACTTACAGTTTCACCAATGCCGGTGGACAAAGGTTCCATTTACATCACTCTCTCACTAGCACTGTTATGGGAATTTTTGTTGTGGCGATTGTTTTTTATTTTTGGCAGTGAGGATTGAAACCAGGGGTGCTTAATTGCTGAACCACATCCCGGATCTTCTTTAAACCTTCTTATTTTGAGACACGGTCTTGCTAATTTGCTGAGGGCTGACCTTGAACTTAACAATTGATATTGATGATATTGATTGATCTTGCCTCAGCATCCTGAGTTGATGGATTACAGTATGCACAGCTGTTCATCGGTTAATTGTGATTTTAATTTTAATTTCTCTGATGACTAGTGATATTGAACACCTTTCCATTTTTGTATTCTTTGTAAAAATGTATAATAAGTCTTTTGTCCATTTATTTTTTTTTGCCCTTAATGGGTCATGTTTTATTTATGCTTTTCTACTAGCTGAGTAGGGTTGTGACAGAAATAGTAAATCAGTTTCTTTTTTTTTCTTTCTTTTTTTTTTTGGAAACATCAGATTTTTTTATTAAGAAATCTATTAATTGAACAATCAAACAAGCTTCAAAACAAATAATATAATATATGTATCTGAAATTTGGATTTATCCCCAGGAGTTCCCCCCCCCCCAATTACCCACCTTATCCCTCCTTTCCAACACATCTCTATGAATGCCTTAGGTTGTATGTCATTACACCTTATCCAGATTTAAAATATGAGAATTGACCTCCTTTCTCAATGGCCGGGGTTTAGCTCCAGTCTCCACGGATGAGTGAAGACATTCGACCCTTGGTTCTTTGGGTTATGCTTTTTTAAAACAGTTCATTTATTTTTTCATTTTGCTCCTTTTGTGCATTCCCTGTATATTTTGAATGTTAAGCCCTTATAGGACCATCTCTTATACCATATCTTACACCACATACAACAATCAGACCAAATGGACAGAAGACATAAGACCTAAAATCATAAAACTACTAAAAAAAGACATAGGGGTAATGTTCCTTGATAATGCTTGTTTAGATATCAGTGAGAGCTCAAGAGAAAAAAAGCAAAACTAACCAAGGCAAGCACTTCAAAACACATAGATTCTGCACAGCCAAAAATATTAATTAACAAAATGAAATGGCATCCTACAGACTGGGAGAAAATATTGGTCAATCATAGTTTGATTTTAAACTACAGAAAAAATAGGAATCTTGCTGGGGTGATATGCATAGTTTGCAGGTGCATGTGCAAGGGGGTTTCACCTCTAATCCCAGCTTCTGGGGAGGCTGAGGCAGGAGGACTACAAGTTGAAAGCCAGCCTCAGCAATTTAGCAAGAGCAAGACCCTAACCAACTTAGCCATACCCTTTCTCAAAACAAAAATGGGCTGGGGATGTGGAGATGTTGTTCAGTGGTTAAGCACTCCTGAGTTCAATACCTGGTGAAAAAACCAACAAACAAAACACGTGGTGCATACTACAGAGAAACGGGAAACGACAACTGACCTGTAGGTGAAGTCTCTGTTGTAATCTACTGTAATCCTCCATTCCAATAATCAAATAGTTACCCTCCAGACCCATTTTTCTGCTATATTATTTCCAGTAGGATAAAACTATTAGGGGTGGGAAGAACATGGATTTGACCAGTGCAAGCTATATACATGTGTGCATCAAATTAATAAGTATGATTAACACTCATTAATCAAAAATTAAAGACTGAAAAATAAAATGCCCACTGCAGCAAAATAAAAATCAAAACAAAATAAAATACTATTGAGACAATTTCCAAATTTCCAAAAAAGAAAAGCGAGAATGGAATCCTGAGATCATGAGACTACTTCCAAAAAAAAAAGTATGTGTTAAATGTGTATTCAAAACACAGATGTGTAAAAAAAAAGAAAGCACATAACTTTGTTTTCTCATCTAATTTTCCATGTGTTATTGTCACCATAGCACAGATTAAGACATTGAATTTCAGAGATGTATATTGCCCCTGATATGCATTCCTAAGTAGAACCCAGCAATTTTTATGTTCTCCGTGACCTCTCAGTGCCACTAAAATCCCACTAAAAAAGAAAAGGATTCAGGCATTTTTGGTGGGTAGTGGTAAGTACATTTTGGTGTTAGAGATATCCTTGTAATCATGATACACAATTTCATCTCCCACTTGACATGCCATTCACTCTGAGAGGAAATGTGTCATAACAAGATTGGAAATGGTGCGCACTTCTTAGAAACCTTCCATCAAAATTTTGCAACATCTTTGGGGAAAAAAGGTAAGAGATACATGGTAGTTTTTTGTTTGTAAATTAAACTTATACATGATTGGTAGCTAAAAAAGTAGAAGCAAAATAAGAGTTTAGGTTTCTACTAGGACACGTTTGTATAAAGATTAGCAGTTCTCACTCTGGTACAAAATTGAGCTGACATGCTTTCATTAAACATAATAATATCTTTAAATTAAAAAAATAAAAAAGTCTTATGCAGTTTAAAATTGCTTTTCTGAGTGTTTTCATCCTGAAGACAGTAGGTGAATATGAACAAGTTCAAACCTATTTTTATTTTCCAGTAAGTCCCAAATGCCTTAGCTATGCAAGCTAATAGAATCTAAAAACATGATGATTTGGCAGTAGTGTCCTGTGGGAGACCAGGTTGAGTAAAGTAACACAGTGTTGGGATTTTATGAGGAAATTTAAAAGCAATCAATGGAAATATGAAGATTTTAAGGTTCATCTTTTTCTAATTCCAAAATCTGAAAGAATACATGCTAAATGAATTAAACTGAATTCCTTTTTTAACCTAGATGAAAATTCATTTAAAACTAAAACCAGTTGAAAATAATATGAAAACAAATACCAGGTAGACATACTGCGATAAATAAGTAAGTAAGCAAATAAATTTTGGTCCTCCAAACACATGTGATCCCACTTAAAGGAGTCATGGGTTATTATGAAACTGGAAATAATCCAAAACTATTCTATGTCTGAAATTTGCAATCTAAGTATGGGATTTATACCACATTATAGTTGGTTGAGAATGTGTTACTTTAGTAGTGCAATTCTGAATTTATTTTCAAAGAAATATGCTAAATGAAGATTTTACTTATTTTCTGATGCTTTGACTGTTCCTAAGAATAACTATTACTGTAACAGATCACTTTCCCTTATTTTGATGTTTGCTTATTCAATTATTTTGGTACAAA
>PVKS010042579.1:0-15349 GCA_004027875.1 Aplodontia rufa | reverse complement strand
AAGTCTTTGCCTACTCCTAAATGTTGAAGTGTTGGACCAATTTTTTCTTCTATCAGTTGCAACGTAGCTGGTTTAATACCAAGCTCCTTGATCCATTTTGATTTGATTCTTGTGCAAGGAGAAAGATATGGGTCTAATTTCAACTTTCTGCAGGTGGATGACCAGTTTGTCCAGCACCATTTGTTGAAGAGGCTGTCACTTCTCCATATAATATTTTGTCCCCCTTTGTCAAAAATCAGATGTTTAAAGATTTGAGGGTTTGTTTCAGGGTCTTCTATTCTATTCCATTGGTCTTCATTCCTATCTTGATACCAGTACCATGCTGTCTTTGTTACTATGGCTCTATAGTATAGTTTTAAATCTGTTATGGCAAAACCACCTGTTTCATCTTTCTTGCTTAGTAGTGTTTTGGCAATTCTAGGTTTCTTATTGTTCCAAATGAATTTGGGAATTGCTTTTTCTATGTCTGTAAAGAATGACATAGGAATCTTAATAGGGATAGCATTAAATCTATATAAAGCTTTTGGTAGAATGGCCATTTTTATTATATTGATTCTGTGTAACCAAGAGCATGGGACATCTTTCCATCTTCTTAGGTCGTGATGACATTTTTATTTTTAAAAGAAAAAGGAAATAAAAGCATATTTCTGTGACGATGGGGACAAACTAGAAGAGAAAAAGTGATAGTGAAGGAGAAAGAGAAGAATTGCTGGAATAATGTATTGAGAAGATGAGAGGAATGGAATCTAATGCACAAACTACAGTTTTATACTTAAGCACCTCAGCCTTAGTAAAAGAAGGGAAGGAAGTAGGTGAATCAAGATGCAAGGATGTGGGACTGGAGAGGTGATTCAATGGTAAAATGCTTGCCTGGCATGCATCATGGCCTGAATTATATCACCACCACCAATTATACAAGTAAGTGGAGGAAAAACAAAAATCAGATGAAAAAGCAAAATTAACTCTCTCTTTCTTTCTTTAAAAAAATGCAAGGATGTGTAGTGGGAGCTTATAAAAATTTTTTCTACTGTTTCTTTTTTTTTTTTTTCAGGGAAATAGGACATCTTCTAAGACTAAGGATCCCTTCCTGAAAGTAAAGGATATGATGGGGGTAAATATTATGATTGAATCAAAGAAAAATCATGTGTAAAATCATATTTCTTATCCCTTTAAGTAACCTAGATCAGTTAAGTTAATAATTAGGGTAAAGCTAAGGAATAAATCATCTTCTCTCACTTTCCATTGCAATGCTCATATGACAGCTCCACTCTGTCTCTGAGGGACAAGTATAAGCATTAAGAGTGAGGAATTGGAGTAGAATTCACCTTTTTCAGAACACAACTCTCTGGTTTCCCTGGACAGGAAGTTAGGGATCAGATGAAGAAAGACCATGATCAGGGAGTTGCTATTTATTACAAGTCATATCCAATTTAAGGAGATAAAAACACATTACAGGAGTTTTCTACTATAGGACCAAGTATAGAAAATTTGGGAATGATCAATTAGTGCTATTCCCATAATTTGAGCTTTTGGTTCAAAAATGAAATAAACAGGCCCTTTTTCTTTTTCAGTGGTTGTTGAACTGTGTGATTAATCTAGTAAAACCATATGAGTGTCATAGGAGAATTGGTATAGGCTGTGTTTAAATCCATCAAGCTAGGCTAAAAGCTACTTTGCAGTAGATAAAATGTTTGTGGTTAACCTGAGAGGAATCAAGAATATGCATGTGGGGCTGGTTTGGTGGGAATTAAGATTCCAGCACATGAACCTTTGGGGGATGTCGCTACCTCAGGCGTCCCTGAGGGTGGGTGGGATGGCTCGGATCAGTGGAACCATCCCCTGGGGGCCGAGCAGGAGGGTGAGTGCCGTCGCTGAAGTCTGGATCCCCCTCATTGGAGACCCCCTCCTTCTCGGCCGGAGAAATGAGTCAGTGACACAAAGAAGGTGGCAGCTCAAATCCATTTATTACCAAGGCACGTAGGTTTTTATAGGGAAGGGAGACAGCCAAGGAACCAATGGTGAAGCGGCAGACTGGCTTATCCCAGCCAATGAGGAACTGTCATGTTGGTGTTGTAGTTTAAAGGGGTATAGAAAGAAAGAGGAAGCAGCCCTCAAGCGCACGCTTTTTTCGCACTCTTTTGCTCAGAGCGCGCGGAGCATGAAAGAGGAAGCTTAAGAGGAGAAGAAGAAGTGTCATGGCATCCGGCGCAGCATTTGTCTTTTGCACAGTGCCCAGCAGGGGGACACATTAAAACCATAATAGAATTCTTTCATATAATGAATGGAATAATGTGGATAGATCCCTAGCCAAATCTCTGTAAGACACAAATTTCATTGTGATTTTAGAATTAATGGATTAATTAAATCTCATAAAGTCAGGGGATAATGCATAGCATGACTGTAAATCTAGTGCACAGTAACTAGGAAGAATGTGCATCTCTAGACTTGTTTTTCACAGATTAATTATTGACTTAGTCAAGATTTTCTCAAGTTCAGTTATAAAACAGTGATTTGCTTATAATAGGTGTTCAATAAACAGGAGTAATCACTTGATGACTTAAACTATGTAGTTTCTGTTTATAAGCTCAGTGTTTTGAGTTACATAGATTTCTTGTTTATTAGCTTTTAGTAGGAAAGATTTCCCTTCTACCCTCCCTCCCTTTCTTCCTTCCTTTGTTCCTTCCTCTCTTTGAAGAAATAATCAAGAGGATCTAGAGGTGATCCTATGTATTGCTACAGAGGCAAAGTGACATTGTTGGATTTCATGTTAGCAACATCTATATACAATATATGTTTGGGTCATATATGTGTCTAGATCATGTAATTATTTTAACTCTGGTATATATGAGTTTACATTTGTATATGGAAGAAAATATCATATAATTTTACTTAGTCATTTGATATTCATGGTTCTGGGATTTTGGAAAGAAACTATATTCTGTTATACAATCATCATGGTTAAAGAAAATAACGAATAATTAGAGTCTTTTGCATATCTTGGCTCTTGGTGTCTGAGAAATTTCCATTTCTGTAAGAAAAATACTCATGGATAGGTACCCATGCTTTCCAGTGAGCATGACGATTATGGTTTCAAAGAACTATGAAGTAATACTAAATGAACAGCAAATTATCAAAACTTCTGTGATTTATAATAATGACAGATGAAGAAACAAATATGCAGAAAATATTATATACATTTTTATATATTTCTAAAAGATATGGGTTTACTAATGAATAATGTTTATTATTTAAAAGGGTTTTTTTCTTCTTGGTGTTAGGGATTGTACCCAGGGCCTTTTGTTTGTTGATAATCAAATATGCTACCACTGATTTATTCCCTCAGCCCTTATTTTGAGAGTTTTTAGTTACTCTTCAATTAGTAAATTTGCAAAAAATTTATAGACATTTAAATTGATTTTGTATTCCATTTTAAAATCAGCTGAGTTATGCTGGAAATTATAAATATCTTGAATCTTCTTGAAATAATAATTATATTAACATTGCAGCAAATAATTGTGCAGAAGATTACACTTATTTTAGAAATATAGACTTAAATTTAGCAAGTAATAAAAATTGAGAGAAATTTTAGATTTGGGATTCTGATTTTTTTTATGGTTTCTATCACTTAATTAAATTTTTCTTTTTGCTTCTGTATTGTTTTCCTAATTTTGTGTAATTGTATATCTGTATTCTTTTATAACCTCCTGAGCTTGTTTAAGGTGATTATTTCCAATTGTTTTGCAAGAAATTCATAAATCTCTATTTCTTTAGGATCAGTTACTGGTAATTTATTTTGATTCTTTGGTGATGTCACAAATTCCTCATTGTTTGTGATTCTGCTGGCCATGTTTTGGTGTCTGAGATGTGAAGGAGGAGGCACCTTTTCCAGTCTTTATAGACTGGCTTCATCAGGTAATGTACGTCAGCTGCTTGCAGCATCTGTTTTGAGAGTGGCCTTCTTGATAGAGTCCTCAGGCAGACTGGAGAGAAAGTAGGTAGTTCTGGTGCCTCATTCTTTGGGTTTGGTCTGGAAGCTGGATGCACTGAGGCAGTCCTGGAGCTTAGGTCTTCTAGGGCAGACTAAGACTCTGGTTGCAGAGGGGCTGCTCTGGTTCAGATCCACTGGACTAAACCAGTGGACTGGGTTTGAAGGGCCTATCCTGGAGCTTTGGCTCGTAGACTTGAAACCTCAGTCTATGAAGGCTGGCCTTGTGTTAGTGCCTACTGGAGTAGGTTTGAACTGTCGGTCCACAGGAGCCTGGGGTTATGGGAACTAGTGTGAAGGCTGGCTCAGCAAGAATCTGTCTGGGTCCTGGGTCCAAAGGTTTGGGCCATGGGGTATAATCTGGAGTCTACATCTGCAAAGTCTAGTTTGGTTCTGGAGTGGACCTGGAGTCCTAGTCTGAGTATAAGTCTCTGTCCTCAAGTTACTGGGGCCATCTGGCAGTGGGAAGACTTGGAGTCTGTTCTCTCAAAGGCTAGCTGAGCATTGGGATATATTAAGATGGGTCTGGATTCTAGCCTGCTGAAACAAGCCTGAACCTGTGTATGCTGTAGCATGGGCCCTTTCAGGCCACCTGGAACCAGAAACTAGGTGCTATACCTTGGGTGCTGACCTGCAGTTGGAATCACAGATGCCCATCTGGTGCTGGTGTGGGCCTGGAAGCTAGGTGTATGAATGAATGATTCTGGTCTTGAGTCTGGGGCACTAGGGGCCAGCCTGGTGTTGGTATGATCTGGAATCTAGGTTGGTCTAGAGCCTACAGGAACTTCCTATTATATCAGAAACTATGATTTCTAACCTAGATTATTTGTAAGAAATTGTATTATTTTTTCAAGTTTTCCTTCTCATGATAAATTGACATTCAAATGATATCATTGACTACTAAATAAATTCAATTTTAAAAATCATTGAATTTATTCTAATAGATTTATTTAAAAACCTCAAATAAATTTACTTTTATAATTCCAACAAAAAAAGTTTAATTTTAAGGCATTGTTTTAAATAATAAAATATGATGAGGTTTAGGCTGTATCCCAAGGTTAGTATGACTCAATTCTTGTTTATAATTAGGTATAATAGACTAACGTAAAACAAATTCACAAATTATCCAGACCCATTCATGGAAAATGAAAAGAAAATTTGTGATCTGCAGTGACATGCCAACAGTTTCATATAATTTTGGCACTGACCAAATAAATAATTAAATTGGGATTTGCATTCAGGTCTGTCAAATCAAAATCACAGTATTTTATGTATCCTTTTAAGTTTTCTACTTCTAATATGGGCATACGTGCACTTAAATTGGTCTCTAACATTTCAGTGTTTTTCATATACATTTCAATCTCATACAAACCAATAAAAGAATGCATACGGAAGTCAGACAATGTTAGCATTATATCACCAATGAACTGCCTGTAGAGCAGCATATATTAGACCCTATCACAGTTATTGTGGATGTCCCATCTGTTTTTAGTGATTTGTCCTGATATTGTCTTCATGTTGCTTCACCTAGGTGGAATTCTAACTCTAGTAAAGCAGAAAGTCTTGAAGTCCTCTTTCAGTCTCTGTGCTACTGATGGCAATGCTACCTAGTAAACTGGCAGAAGTCAATCAGTTGTAGACTCACATCTATTAGTTCCACTTTGGATTAAACTCAGTCTTCAAAGAATGATACTTCCAAAGTTATCAGAATGTAATTAAGTATGTTTTGGTGCAATCATCAATTTTTAATATCTTAATAATCAAATTTAGTCAATTTCTTGTCTTTGACACTAATGGTATTCAAACTAAGTTATTCTTTAGTGTTTTAGAATTGTTTTCAGTTCCTACCTCATATGGTATTTTTTTGTGTGACTTTGTTCACAGTGCTTTTAGAGGGAAAAATATTTCCCTTTCTTTTTACCTGATTATTCCTACTTACCTTTTAAAATTATGTCTTGATCTACTCCAGGAACCCTTTGCAAATAAGCCTTTACCCATGACCTGGATGCCTGTCCTTGGTGTTTTTGTGATATCTGTTGGAGTGTAAGGCCAACCACTCTCTTTTCTTTGCCTTCCTTTCAAAGAAGCCAATCTATAAAAGAACAATAATCTCATGGAAATCAAAGCAAAATTTTACTAATTCTTGATTATTTGTCTGTTAATCCCCAAAACAGGGGAAATCAAATTGTGAAACATGACATAGGTTTAGCTGGGTTTCTTAATTCTAACTCCTATGTAATCACTTCTACCTCTATTGAAGACCACCCTTTACCCTTTCAGATCTTTCTCCCGATCCATCCAGCTGCTAGGAATAATTAAATGCTTAGAATTTTTTTTAAAGTGGGGGTGAGCTGGGCATGGTGGCACATGACTGTAATCCCAGTGGTTCCAGAAGTTAAGGCAGAAGGATTGCAAATTCAAAGCCAGCCTCAGAAACTTAGCAAGACCCTAAGCAACTCAGTGAGACCCTGTCTCAAACTACAAAAAATAAAAAGGGCGGTGGCTTGGTAGGTAAGTGCCACCGGTAAAAGAAAGAAAGAAAGAAAGAGAGGGAGGTAGGGTTAGGATCAAAAGACCTGGGCTATATATCATGACCCAAGTCTCTTTCTAAGTCCAGTTTTACTTAAGTCCAGGTTTACATAGCTGAATCACACTATATAAATTGGAATGCTAGCCCTCATCCAGGCCATTCATTCTACAAAAGTGTTTAAGCACTTTCTATGCCTTGCTATATTCTGTTCTGAACCCTGGAGATATTACAGTGGGATGCATTGAGACTAGAGAACTCTTACAACTCATAAAAGGGATCTGTAATTCCTGAGATGTTTCATTATGTGTAATTAATTACCATCTGTATCCCATGTAACTTTTGAATTTCTCTAGATGCTGACTTCTGTGTTCAGGTCCCTCTAAAAACATAGTTCTCTCTCCCAGACATATTGGTGTACGTGATTGGCAAGTATGCTTGGCAATACAGTACATAACATCTGTTCTTATTTTGTGTGAGTAATGTGTATTGAATGTGGGGAAAACATTATATAGTTATGAGAAAGAAAAAATATTGGAATAGAAACAAAATTCATAATCCAGATATAACTACTGTTAATATTTTATCATGAGACCCAAAATATGAATAATGTGTCCAAGATGATGGAGTTTGTGTTAGAACTATAACTGGAATCAAATGGTTCTTAGATATCGTCAATTGTCAGATTGGTAATAACTATCATAGTAATAATGATGATGGTATCAAATTAGCTATGATTTAGTATACATCTACTACATGTCAGGCAGTTCAGTGGGCTGTTCACTTACCTAAACTGTACAACAAATTTTTAAAGTAGAGATTACTATCTCCATTATACAGTTACAGAAATAGGCTCAGATAAATTATATATGTTTCTTGAACACAACTTTATTTTCAAACATAAATTTTGAGAAGACATAGTTTGTATATTTATATGAAAGTACAAATAATTCATCTAAATTCAGAAAGACTTTAGAAAGGTCACATAATGTGTGGGAAGAAATTTTGAGATAATTTTAGAGTAATAGTCCAAGAGGAGTTTAAAATAAATAAGTCATCTTTGATGGTTGGAACAATTCCTCATGTCGGAAAATCCTAGGCTGGGAAAAATAATAGTTAGAATGATTTGACACATGAATTGGAAAGGATAGATTGCTGCTCTGTTGTGGATAGGCTTTTTATATTTTAAAAATTGAAATGTTTTTATTTAGCAAATAATTGAATTTCTGGGTGTGTATGGTATATATTGCAATTTAAAATTATTGGAGTTTCTTCATACTTTTAGGAGTTCTTCAGTTTGAAAGAACAAGCTTTTTCTGCAAATACCAGACAAATCGCTCTGTGAGTTGTGCTGGTCGATCTGCATGAAAATGCTTACAGAATTTCTGAAGTGTTCTTGTTATTTTTAGTCTGTCTGAAATTGTGTTCCTAGAACCCCATTTTCAAATTGAAACACTCTTATAATTATGTGGTTTCATGAGCAATATAAAATTATTTCAGTATTTTACAACTTTATTTTTTCATGTAATTTTTAAAGAAAATAACCCATGTGCAAATAAGTCTCCTAATTTCATTTGTGATTAAAAATTTGTTACTTGGGATCAGCGGGTGTTTGCCTATAATTCCAACTACTCAGGAGGCTGAGGCAGGAAGATTTTGAGTTTGAGGCCAGCTTGGACAACATGGCAAGACCCAAAAGCAAAACAAAACAAAAGGTTATATTACTTGTGTAAATCAGGTCAAATTGATTTTGAAAAACTGCTAAAAGCATTCTCATTTGTAATATATCTTCTAGAAATAAAAAAACTTTATAAAAAACTGTCCTGTTTTTGTGAGTTAAAACAGATAGAGTAAGTTAACTGGTAATTTTACAAATGGCCCACAGAGCAGTATTGCAACACTCTGTATAACAATGTGACAAAAAGGAGATAGATCTTTTAGTGTTAGTCCAAAGTGATTGAAAAGGAGAAAAGCTAGTAGAACTATAATTTCCATAGCTTCTCTCTTTGTTACAGAATTATTAAAAAAAAAAACAACACAATGTGGGCTCGTTTATATCCAGTGACCTTACTGTATGTTCCAAAGATACTATAGTTATCTTGTGCTACTAAGCTTTCTTTAGAAAATGTAAGATTAATATTAGTTTAATTGAAAGACTGAACAGAAACACTGACATCCATTCAACCAAATCATTAAATTCAACACTCCATATGGACACAAAGAACATCTAATTTATCCAATTAAAATAATTTCTGTGCCCTTCAAAGGTGTATTGCCATAACAAGAGATGAACCACTTTTTAATAATGCTACATTATGTCCTGTTATGATGACTTCAATGGAAAAGAAGTATTTTATTTGATGAGCTAGGTAACTTGGATCCTAAGACTAAGTATTGTATAATAAAAAGGAAAAGAATACAGTCTCCTTTAATAATGCTCCTGCAAGAAAATTTTGGCAAATAAAGGTATTTACTTTGTTTGTGGTTCCACATGAATTAGTTTATTGGCAGGTCTATTTATTAATTATCCAGAGCAATGGTTTTGAGAAGCTTTAGTAAGTCTACTGAATAATAGATAACGTAGTCTTCCCAATAAATCCATCAGGGATATTCAAGTTATTCCTGACAATAACAAAACTATTCTAAAACAGAAGCAATTTATAAAAATATCTGAAACTTGTATTTGAGTGCATATTAATGTAAAATTACTTTGGTATTTTTCTAAATGAACTGCAGAAAATCCCAATAAGGCAAAAAATAAATATGGTATAGATTTTTAGGGAACTCTACCACAGCAGCGAGACATAATCAACTTCATTCCTTTTGTTTTGGTAATAAACTGAGAGATAGTGTAGTTGTACAAAATTTAAGCCTAAGAAAGTTAAAAAAAACATTATTTGTGAGAAAATACGTAATCTAAATATATTTATTTTTACTGGTCTGGATGTGTAAGTTTCAGAACACCGTTAAAATATATAGGTAAATAATAGGATGGGAGATTGGAATTTCAAAATTTACAGTTTTTCAAACTGAAAGGAAACTCTGCCAACTATAGACCAGTATCCTACATTGTGACCTGAAGACATTCTATCCTATATTTTCTAAAATAAATCATGAATTTATTGAAAATAAATTATTAACCACTATAAACTAGGTTGGGGGTCAATTCCCCCTAAAATATTATTATCACTATAGTTCTTCTAGCTCACCTGACAGGCCAGTCAGAGAATATTATAGAATTTGTGTAGCTAATGTCCAACAAGGCAGTTGGGAATGATACTAAACTCTTTAAGTCTGGAGGCATGCAGCCTATGTGATAACATTGCAAGCAGCTTAGAAACTTACTGATTGATTAAATTCCAAATATGGTTCTCACTAGACTGGTGTGTATGAGTGTGATCCCTGATGTATGCTCTGTGTTCCATCATTAGCCTTCCTTTGGTCAGTATCTTCATTAGTGATTTGAATGAGGACAATGAATAGCATAATAATCAGCTTCAGAGGTAGTGTGAAGAGAGAATAGAAAGTAAACTACACAAAATTCATCATTGCTTAAAAGAGTAAAAATCACTAGGGTGCATTTGTTTGAATTATTTCTCCAAAGAGATCTTAGATTTAGTAATGGGTTAATTTCTAGTAAATATTCTTAAGAATACAATGCTAATTTACAAGTGAAGGATCACAGAAAAAGAACACAAATTTACAAAAGAAAACTTAGTCAATAATAAGCCTCTTATGAGTTACCAGTGAGATTCAATTCCTGATGAATCAACCTGTCCTTAACCACAGAATTAATCAGCACTCTGGCCTAGTGTTGTCTAGGAGAGCACAGTTTACAGAATAGTGAACTGATGATTTCACTATATCTCATGCAGAGCTAGAATCCTAAGTTTTAGATGACCTTCTTCACGTTGGACAAGGACAATCTAAAGCACATCTGGAAAAGGGGTGGGGGACAGTAATAGGAAGCATCCATATGTTTTAGAGGCTTGTGCCAAATATCTGCTCTCTGGTGTTTTATAATATTTGATGCTGACTCACAGAATGTGTGTGGGAGGCAGTATCTTAACTTCTATCCCTTGAAATCTCATGTCTGATCAACTGTTTTATGGAAGATGTTTCCCAGAGATTGTAATGGTTTCTTTTCAAATGCATCCAACACTGTAGGAAATTCTCACTTTTGACTTCTCGTTTTGCCTTTGACACTGTTGTTAATGAGTCATATTCTCCTTTTTGAGCTTCTGGAATATCATATTTTCCTAAGCTTCTACTTCTGGCCATGACTGTTCATGCTTTTTTAAAGGCTGCTATTCTCTTCTTCTCTTAGATGCTGGTGTTACCCACTCCTTTGTCCTGTTTTCTCTCTGTGGATCACTCTTCATTTTCTTTCTAGAATCATCTCCAATTTTCATCCATATGTGGAGGGCTCCTAACTCTTGGTTATTAGTCCCAGATTTTGCTCCTCAATTCAGGTATACTTAAACCAGTGACCTGCCGGACATCTTCAGTTGGATGCATATATATTTTAGTAAAAGATGTGAGAAAAGGAGCCATTTCATTATTCAAATGGCAAGCCAGTCATTTCTGCTTGATTGTTCTGCTAGACTATAAATGATTGAAGGCATGTGTCTTGTTTAAGGCCGCATCCACTGAACTGACCCACCACTATCTGAGTCGGCTCTTTATCACCACTGGTTAAATGAATGGCTCAATGAATAAGTGAGGAATGATCAAGCTCAGAAGCTTCTCTACTGCAGTTACCCTGGTGGAAGCCCTATTATTTCTCACTTGGGATTCAGTAATAGATTTACATCTGAACTCCCTGAAAACTATCTTGCTTTTAGAAAGCTTTCATAACCCAATCCACGTATTATAAAGCAGGCAAAGTTAGCTTCCTAAAGCACAAATCTTATCAGACCATGTTCTTGTTTAATACATTTCAATTGATTTCCACTGTTTGTAGGAAAAAGAATTGGTATTTTTGAGCTTGGTCTATAGGAGCTCTTTGGCCTGTTTTCTGCTTTCCTGTTTATGACAAACATCTGCTGTTTTCTCCATCTTTTTTTATACTAATAAATACCATGGTTGTTTAACTTCTTTAAATGTGCCACACTTTTCTTCATAACTGTAGTTTTATCTTGGCTAATTGTCTTTATATCTTGGCATTAAGTTATTTCCCCCAGAAATCTTCCCTGATTTTTTTTTTTTTTTTGCCCATGTGATTTTTTCCTTTGACTACCAATGGTACTGTGTACTACCTTATCATAGCACTGATTCTTAACATATTCTAATAATGTCTTATTTAATTATAGGCCTTTTCCACTAAATTGTCATTTGTGTAGTGTACGCCCATGGTGATCTTGTCTATAATTAGGTTCCCAGATTCTAGTACAGAGTCTGGTACTTCATAGGTGTGTAATTGTCAGATGTATGAACAAAGTTATTGCAGCATGTTCATAAATTCCCCTTCCTGCTTCTATTGGATTGTGCTGTTAATCTAGATTTGATACAATTTAATGCATGACAAAGAAAATCAAACACCACTAAAATCATTCTGTTTTGAAATACAGTAATATATTTGAAGACCAGAGATTTAATTAAAAATGAATGACTTATGTAAAGAAATATAACAATTGGATTCACAGAACTGCAGTCTATAGTCTATTAACTCTAGTATTTGTAAAGTACTGTGGCAAATAATATGTCTAAAGGAGTTCAGAACAATATTTAAATAGGTTTAGTATTGTTTCATGATTAGCTGGGAATGTTAAAAGAAAAAGAGCAGTTTACCTAGATAAGTTATTCTGAATTTAGTATATATTTAGTGTATAGAACTAAATTTTTGGTTTATGTTTTTCAACTTAATTACATTATCTATTTCCATAGGAACCCTGTGAGATTAGTGACATATTGACACAGGAAAAATCTGAAGCCCAGAAAGCTAACCTGTGCAAAAATACATAAGTTTCTAGGGATCAGGATTGTACCTAAAAACCAAATATTCTAACTCTTCACCCCATGTTTATGCACTAGGCTAAATAGAGTATCTTGTAACTCACTTTACATAATTTTCTGGTCCATTTACTCACTTGTTTCAGTAAATGTGCTCCTCCATTAGATCACTTACTACCATATTTTTGCCTTCGTTCTGTCTCCATTTTAGCCCAGAGCAGACAATTCAATTAAAAAATAGGTTTCCATATTAGGGAAGTGGGGAAAGGAGATCCTCCAAAGTCCCAACCGTATTCCTCCAGAAATGACAGTTTAAGGAAGTCACTCTTTTTGTTTTTTTGTTTTTGTTTTTGCTTTATGTTTTTAGTTAAGGGTAAATTGAGAACTATAAAAATTAAGCAATATAAACATGATGCTTACCATTTTCTAAATTCTCTACATTTATTAGCTTATATAATCTTCAAAATAACTCAACAAAGTAGATATTGACACTATCCACATTTTGCAGGCTAAGAAATTAAGGCAGAGGTAGGTTCAGAAACTTGCTCCAAATGATATAGATGGGATTCTAACCTAAGTCATGAGGACTCAGAGCCTTTTTTTAACCACTGCGATAACCTATTTCTCATTAACTGTTTTCTCTTGATTTCCTTAGAGCTCTTCAATCCATTTATTCAACAAACATTTATCAAACACCTAACATTGGTCAGGCACTGAGGGGAAAATCAGATATAGTTTGACCTTATAGAATTTTATTAACTTATATCTACCATTATTGAATAGTCTGTGAAATGTCAATATTTTTCTTCCTCAACTGAATGTCTGATGGAGGTCCAACTATGTAACAAGATGAGAAATTGAAGTTTGAAATGCTGTTGTAGTGTAAAAGAATTCATGTAAAGTTCCTTTATATTGAAGGAAAGAGGTTGTGTAAATTTGAATGAGGGTTTTTTTTTCAAATTTGAGACCAAAGAAGTTATATTACAGGCAATAAGATCTTAAATGGAGGAAACTGGAACAAAAAGGAAATGTGAAATTATGTTGATACATGTGCATGTGCATACTTGTGTGGTGTTAGTACAGGGATAATAGAGTAGAAAAAGAAATTCAAATGATGGTTACAAAAATCCTAGTACTGTATAAATGAAGAAAGGAGAGACTGACAATAGCAGAGAAGATGATAAGTAGTTCAACACAAAGGGAGGTAAAAAACAGAAAGAAAATAGGTATGGCTAGAGAACCACATAATATTTCAAAGTTATAGAAATTCTTATGTAAACAATTTTGTATGCAGAGAAATAATGACCAGAAAGAAAAAAAAATCTACAGAATGAATTATTAAGACATTCATTAGAGATCTTTTTATTTGCAGTCCTGGGGATTGAGCCCAGGGCCTCAAGCATGCCAGACAGGTGCTGTACCACTGAGTCTAATCTATCACCCTTGTTACTAAAGATTTTTTTGTCTCCTTTATTCTGTTTTTGCATGTCCTAGCCACTTTTACTACCTCCTCTTCTCAACCACTTGGGTATAACTTGGACTGTCAGTGTAGGCCAATATAACATGCTGCAGGACTTCTGTTGAAATCATCATCCTATGGAGGTTTTTGTGGATGTAAGTACCCAAGTACAAACTCTGCCGTTGTGTATTGCATCTATCATGAGCATCACATGAATTTCTGGGTAGTTCAATATTGAAAAGTTGTCAGAAAATTAGAGTCAATTAAAAAAATGTAATAAAACTTAAAAGCAACTTGAGGAAAGAGATGATTTATGGGGAAATAGTGAAATAAATATGTACTGTGTATCATCTACAATGTATGCAAAATTTTGCAAAGGATATTTGTTTAAAAATAGTAATTTCCATAAAAATTTAAAATGCATTCCAGTTAAGATAATATGTAGTTTATTTAAAATTTGATTGTTTATTAGAAATTATTATCATTAATAACCAGTGGCAAATATTAGTGTTCTTAGCTAAACTACCTAGTGATTTTATAGAACTAGTAAAGTTTAAAGATGTTTATGGTGACCTAGATTATTCTTTTATTTTTCATGAAAAAATTCTGGCATTCAAAATTGATGAACTGAATTTGACAGTTTATGAAAAATAGTATTATATGGTGTATTTGAATTCCTGTAATATCTGGCATATATTAGATTTTATAAAATTTTTAAAACAAACAAATACCAAGAAATCACTTGGAAAAAATTCTGTATATCTATAATCTGAAGGATTAAGGAGATGATAGTAAAAACTTTATACTTTTTGATACTCACCCAGTGTGTGGAGAACACAAGAATAGAAGCAGACCACTGAAAGAATTAGGATCAAAGATCATTTTAATATTAATGTAAATATTAATGGAAGGATTATTAAAGGAAATGGAAAGATATTTGATTTTGACAATATCCACATTGATATTAATATGCTATTGATTCTGTATTTCATTTTTATAATTGCGAATTGTGACGTCACAATTTCAAATAGAGTATATTGTGAGGTTGGGGATTTAGCTCAGTGGCAGAGCGCTTGCCTAGCATGCGCAAGGCCCCAAGTTTGGTCCTTAGCCCTGAAAAAAAAAACATATATATATAGTATATTGCCAATTTCAATAGAAGATGAGATAAAATAGCTTATCTCAAAAATCAGTTCATAGCATTTGTTATAAACTAGGTTTTGATCAGAAATCTGTGTGTTTCAAGTTTGAGGTCAGCCTCACCAACTTAGCAAGGCCTTAAGGAATTAAATGAGACTCTGTCTTGAAATTAAAAACTTAAAAAAAAAAAAGAGCTGGGGATGTGGCTCAGTGATAAAGTGCCACTGGGTTCATTCCCCATCATCCTAAAACTAAATTGATCAAACTAAAACATCATATTAAAACA
>PVKS010042578.1:0-15342 GCA_004027875.1 Aplodontia rufa | reverse complement strand
GCTACAAAAACACCAACAGCCCAATTGATAAATGGGCCAAAGAGCTAAATAGAGACTTCTCACCAGAGGACATTGATCAAGCCAATGAATACATGAGAAAGTGCTCTAAATCATTAGTAATCAGAGAAATGCAAATGAAAACCACATTAAGATATCACCTTACACCAGTCAGAATGGCAAAGATGAAGAAAACAAACAATAATAGTTGCTGGAGGGGCTGTGGAGAGATAGGCACACTAACACACTGTTGGTGGAGCTGCAGACTGGTACAGCCCCTCTGGAAAGCAGTATGGAGAATCCTTAAAAATTTAGGGATGAGTCCACCATATGACCCTGCTATTCCACTCCTGGGTATCTTTCCAGGGGACTTAGAATCAGCACATTACAGTGACACAGCAATATCAATGCTCATCGCAGCACAATTTACTATTGCTAGGCTATGGAAACAACCCCGATGTCCCTCACTGGAAGAACAGATCCAAAAACTGTGGTACATTTATACCATGGAATATTACACAGCAATTAGAAACAATGATATTGCAGCCTTCGAAGGTAAATGGATGGCTATGGAAGAGATCATGATGAGTAAAATCAGCTTAACCCAGAGATGTAAGGATTGATTGTCTCCACTCATCTGTGGAGGTGGGGACTAGACCCTGGACAATGAAAAAGTTGGTCTATTAGCATGTGTTAAATCCAGATATGATGTAATGCTTTACAACCTAATACTTTTTTTAGAGATATAGTGGGAAGGGGAAGGGTGTGATAAGGGAGGGTAATTGGGGGGGCACTCCTGGGGGTAATTGCAATATCCAGAATATATACACATTTTATATTATTTTGTTAAAATCTTGTAAGGTTGTTCAAAAATAAAAAATAAAAACAAAACAAAACAAAACAAAAAAACTGGAAATTTGGGCTGGCTGCAAGTGTCTGCCTCCAAAATAATATTAGCAGCTCTCCAACTAAAAGCTGGGTGTTGCAGCTCTTGGTGTGGTGGAAATTCACCCAGGGAATTTAGCTCTAATCTTCTGGGTTCTTGTCTCATGAATTTGAAAAATAAAATCCATGGACAACCACGGAAGGAAGAGTAAAAGGAGTAGGATTTATTTAAGGAAGGAGAGCAGAGACTGCAAGGAAAAGGGGTACCTGGAAGCAGGACACTGTCTAATGGAGGTTAGGCCAGGGGTTATATTGATTTGGGGTATGAGAACAATTAACATTCATGCAAAGCAGGCATTGAGAAATGCATCTACATCATTGGTTGAAACTTATACAAAGTAGGCATTGAAACTAAGTACCAAAGTCTTTGGTTAAAATCTATGCAAAACGGGTAGTTCCCATCTGTGTCCACCCCCACTACTTAGTTTTCTGGCCTCAGGGACAAAGGAGTTGCTCCCACAGGTAAGCCTCACGGTTATTTGCATTTGAAGGCCCTGAGTATGCCCTGTCAATTGCTCTCTTCCTGCTAGCTCTTAGATGGGAGTCCTGACTACCTAGACATTTTACTATCTCTTCCTAAAACTGTCTCCCATTAAGATCCGTTTGTCTTAATGGTTACTTTAACCATTATCCTGGTAACTAGAACTTGCCAGGTATTGAAAAGGAAGTTTGAAGTGCATGCAGGTCAGAAGTTGGAAAATGCAGAAATCTAATACAGCAGTATGTTGATATGAAAGATCCACGGACATAGCAATATTTACCAATTGTAGCAAAGATCAGGCAGTTGTAGATAGTATTTACTTTGGATGTTCAAGAGTGTAAGACAGAGGAGAAGTCATAGTTCTGATCCTGAGTGATATTCCATGGTGTCAAAGAATTGTGAAAGCAAGTACTATAATGCATTCAAATTATTGAGAAAGAGGTTCCCAACCTATTGCTACTGTTAGCAAATTATCTAATTATCTTTATCTTCTTTCACAGATACTGGGAGTGAAAATGATACCTGGAGTCACATAATCACAGCTACTTTGCTGCTATAAGCATAGGTATGTGTGTATCAATAAGCTATGCTGATTTTAGTTCTTTTGGATAAAAGCCAAGGAGTAGAAAAGCTGGGTCATATGATGGTTCTATTCCAAGTTTTTGAAGGAATCTTTATACTGATTTTTATAGTGTTTGTTTAATTTGCAGTCCTACCAACAATGTATTACTGTAACTTTTCCTTGTACATACTGTCTAGCATTTATTACTTGTATTCTTGATGACTGCCATTCTAACCAGACTGAGATAAAATCTTGGTATATTTTATATCTTATTGCATTACTATAGTACCTGTAAATTATTTTAACACTATTTTGTTTTAAAATATAAAGTTCAGCATTCTCTCTCACAAGAAAGGATGACCTTTTTCTCTATTTATTCCTTTCCTTCAGAATATTATTTCAGAAATGCATTTTATGTTACAACTCTCTCATTCTCTATGAATAAACTGCAGTTGGGGTTGATAGGGTAATATTCAAATTCTGGCTCCTTAGTGCATGCAGGTAATCCTTTCCTTGGTGATGTTTTATTTATTAAAAAATTCGACAAGCAATAAAGGGACCAAAGAAACATTACAAAGTAATTGAAAGTTGTTTCCTGCATGTTTGTTTTTTATATATTTAATATAACAAATAACAATCAATACATTGTCTTACATATCTATATGCATAGATACATAAATTAAAAACTACCAAGAAATTGAAAAAATTAAAATTGTATGTAAAATTCATGATTGCTCTTTAATGATGCCATTAATATATAGTTCTATTTTTGTATAACATAAAGCATTGACTATTAAAATAAATGCTTTATAATTTCTTATAAACAATTCTTTCTTACCCTCTATACCTTTGATTTCTTTCAAATCAAGCCTATTAGATTCTTAAGGTAATTAAAAATTATGTCTACTGTCTAGTTTCAGATTGCTATTATGAATTTAAGAATTTATACAAGATAATGCTTGGGGTTCAAATAGCAATGTGCATCAAACAGATGTTTTTGTAATAGATCCTATTTATATCTTAAAATATAGTGGTGAAAAATATGACATAAAATTTATCACTTACGTTAGTCTGTTTAGGTGGCTATAACAAATATGAGAGACTGGGGTATTTCTCATTGTATCCTATCATAATGAAGAGCAGGGAGATGAGGCAAGTTCTCTTGTGAGGCTTGAGAGGGGACTAATCTCATCCAGAAGGGTTCTGCCCTAGGCTTATCTCTTAATACCATCTCACGTTGGGCTTTTAATATGTTACTTGGGGGTCCCAAACATCTATTCCATAATATCATCTTAACACTTTTAAAATGTATAGTATGGTACCGTTAAATATACTCACATTGTTTTAAAGCAAATCGCTAGAACTTTTTCACATTGCAAAACTGGAATTATATACCCATTAAACAATTCTCTATTTCTCCTTCCACTTAGCCCATGGTAACCACCATTCTACTTTTTGGATGAATTTGACTACTTAAGTTACCTTATACACGTGGAATCATATAGTAGCTATCTTTTGTGACTGATTATTCCATTTAGCACAATGTACTAAAGTTTCATCCATGTTGTAGCATGTGACAGAATCTTCTTTTTAAGGCTGAATTATATTCCAATTTACACATACACCACATTTTGTTTATCTCTTCTTCCATCCACGAACACTTGGGTTTCTTCCACTTCTTAGCTACAGTTGACCAATGCTACTATGAAAATGAGAATGCAAATATGTCTTTGAGATTCAGTTTTTAATTCCTTTGTATCTATATCCAGGTGTGGGATTATCGGATTGCATGGAGTTCTGTTTTGTATCTTTGAAAACCATCATAATGTTTCCTATAGTGGTTGTACCTTCTAACATTCCTACCAACAGTGCACCGGGGTTCCAATTTATCCACATTCAAGTCAACATTTGCTATTTTTTGCTCATGTTTTCTTAAATGAGGACTTATAACCCTTGACCCTTTCTCCAGGGGTTATCAAAAACGTAATGTGAGTAGTTATCTATTTGAAACACTCTGAATATCAGAAAATTAATTCACCATTGAAAATACAGTGCTGTTTCCTGTACAGGTAAGATATAAAGGATATGTTATGATCTAAGAGAACTGAATATCCCTGGATTAGCATTGTATATCTGCTATTTTCATGTGAATTTTAATTTTCTGTATTCCAAAACTTCATTAGAGCAGAGAGGTGAGTGAAAAGCTTTATTTTAAAAAAATTTAAAAATAAAATTATTTTAGGTTGAATGATTGAAAATCTTACATTTTTTTAAAAACAAAAATAAAACAAATGCTTTAGAAAACTCTTGTCCAAACCTAGGACAGTTAGTGATGTTGGGAATGGTAAATCTGACACATTTTTCCTGTTCTGATGTTACTCTTTAAAGTGAAATAGACAGTTATGACATAATATTCTGACCTGTTTCCTTTATGTTTTCAAGTATGTGCAATGCCAAATGAAAATAAAAGAAAACAAAACTAACACTTGTGATTAATGACTATGCTGTATTAAGTTATACAGCATAATTTATGGGGTTCCATACCATGCAAGTCCCTGAAGGATTTTTGTAATAAAATAAAAATCCATATAAACACAGAACTTATCCATAAATTAAAATACAATATTCAGTATTGTATTAGTTGAAGCAATAATGCAAGTCTGTCTTCATCATACAAATGTAAAGTTTTATTTAACCAAAAATTCATCCCAAGTATACGTGTTACCTATTAACTTACATTTTTATTTTTATTTTGAGTTTTTCTTGAATTTTCCTTGTTTTTCCAATATTGAACTCATATGTTCTTACAATTTAAAGCTTGTCAAAGACTTATAATAGAAAAATTGTATTTAACCCATAGGCATACAATTTGACATTAGAGAATTTTCTTTATCAAGCAATGCTGTTATTTGAAGGAGTTATAGGTATGCAGGGAGGAAATTATAGACTAATACTTTTATATTATTTTACCTCTGGATTTAATGTCTTTGAATATAATCATATTGTTATTATGACATTTTGGATTTGCATATACTTTTACAAAATCTTTCACATTAATTTTTCTTATCATCCTTGAAAATATGTTTTGAAGAAGGAAGGGCAAGTATTTTTACAGATCCATTCATAGATAAGGAGATAAAGTCAGAGGTCAATTCAATGACATGCCTGCCATTCAGTAATTTAATGGTAAAGGGAAAGCTGTAGCTTTTTGGTGCTGACTTTCTCAGGGTTTGTGTCACATTGGGCAATATGGCTTTTAGAGCACTTAGAAAATGTGACTGACTCAGAGGAATAATTTATAATTTCTAATCATATTGATATATAAGTATTATAACTTTATGTACATATTCCTGTTTATCATTGGAATGTGACCCAAGCTATAAATCTGAGAAAAATATTTTTTTACTAAAGTGAGTAGCATGTTCCCCTATAGCAGTGAATCTGAACCCTAGTGACTAAAGTTTACCAAAAGAAAGAATGGAATGAGAATGATTAAATAGCTCCAAGTAAGAAAGAGCCTCAGTAACAAGCAAATAGTCACAAAAAATCTTTAAGGATAATCAAAAAATAGAGGCAGCTAAATTTTATTAAGTATATTGAATAAAAGTAGAGATATTCAAAGAAATACTAAAGACTCAATTGTCAAAGATAGCCACCTTGATCAGGTATAAAAAACTGATAGAATTATTCCAAAATAAGGCAAAGATCAGAGGAATAGATAAAGAGGAAGGAAGCAGAAGCAGAAGGGATGAGATAGGGAAAGTTCATGGAGTGAATCAGACTCAACTTTCCTACTGTTGGGCACTGTGCAAAAGACAAACACTGTGCCGGACACCATGACACTTCTTTTTCTCCTCTTAAGTTTCCTGTTTCATACTTCGAGCACTCTGAGCAAAAAAGAGCTCACACCTGAGGGCTGCTTCCTCTTTCTTTCTGTACCTTCCAGTTGGTGACAACACCAACATATCAGTCCCTCATTGGCTGGGATAAGCCAGTCTGCCGCTTCACCATTGGTTCCTTGGCTGTCTCCCTTCCCTAGAAAAGTCCATATGCCTTGGAAATAAACAGATTTTTGAGCTGCCATCCACTGTCTGTGGCTGACTCATTTCCCTGGCCGAGCGGGAAGGGACCCCCAGGGGGGGGGGTCAGGATTTCGGCCGCTGCACTCATCCTCCTGATAGGCTCCTGGGGGACAATTCAGTCGGTCCGGATTGTCCCGCCTGCGCCCAGGGACGCCTGAGGCAGCAACACCCTACTATGTTCATATATAAACATATCACAGTGATTCTCATCAACATGTATATCAGCAAGACACTAATTAATGAAAAACAAAAAAATTAGTAAGTAACAGACAGATTAGTAGAGGAAAGAGAACAGGAGCTGGAGGAGGTGAGGGGAAGGGGGAATATAGGAGATTGAATTAGAACAAGTGATACTCCATGCTTCCAAAATTATGTCACTGTATATTGTACTATTATGTGTATATAAAAAGAACTAATAAAAATGAAAAAAAATAATTTTTCCATGTGATAATGAATTCTCTGAAGCAAGAATGTGTCAACTATCAATAAAATATCATAAAACAAGGTGATATGGGGCACATTGAAGAGATGCTCATTAGATCCCCAGAGCCATGTCAGGACAACAACTGAGATCTCCCATGGGGTACTTGCAGGTAAAGGTATCACCACTTCTGAAATGAGGAAGCTCTAAGAGATCGGCTTCAGAAACTGCTGCTCATCTTTATCAAGTTCTACGTAAAATTATGTCTAGCGAAGTGTGTATATTTCTCATTACAGAGTATGGGTTCAATCAATCTCAACAAAACCTTAATTTGTCTGTATAAAGTTAAAGAATTCCTCCAAGTGTTGTTTTTAAAGATGTGTGGACTGGGAAAAATCTTACATGATTCTTTCAATCAAAATTTGAGTGTCAGAGAGAGGCAATTCATGTAAGCAGAAGCATTTATGAAGAATGCTGCCTTAACAAGGTTGAACAGGTAATTCTGGGATACTGCCTGTGAGAAGGAACAGGAAGAAGCTGCTGTATTGTAAGCTAGTTAAGAGCCTTATAGTCCCCACATTTCCTAACTTTTCATCTAATGTTCCCACCATGAAATCTCTTGTTTCAATCTCAGTAAAATGGACATCCTTCTCTGTGAAATACCCTATGGACTTTTGTGTTAAGTCTATTTAAATTTATTAATTTCTTGCTTCTTTGTAGGTTGTCAGCTTCCAACTCATTAATCATGGTGATAAATCTCTAGAAGTTCTCAATACATAGCTGTTTAGCTTAAGATTAGACAGTGAGTGCTTGGCCAGTGGTAAGTCTCATGAGATGACTTTCGATGAACTTTGTACATATGAGACTAATGGTTAATAAAAAAAGACATGAAAAAGAAAAGTGACATGGTGTCAGATTTCAGAGATCTAATGTGCTATATTAATCCTGAGTCTGAGAAACTGAGTCTGCTATGCTACAACTGTTTGCAAACACCCTAAGCTCCAATTTTTATGCCTGATATTTCAAATGACACAGATCATCACCTTCCTCTTGTCCACACAGACCACCTCCACCACCACCATCACAGCCCCCACTTCTTTTTTCCTTATTTTATCTAATTTCTATAAATATAAGAATCTGAGTTCGATATAGGAAAGCATAGATATAACACCAGAAATGATTAGGAACTACAGCATAAGGCGCAGAGACGAAAGCAGGGTCTATGCAATATAACTTTAGAGTGAGAGCTTGCCTACAAAAAGAGAAGCACCTCCCTGGTAAAGGGCATAGCTCCAGAACCAGGTTTCTGCATCTGAATTCACACCGCAGCCCTTACCTGTTGTTTAATATTTAGCAAGTTACTCCACGTCTTAGCCTTAGAAGCCTTATCTCCAAACTGAGGCTAATGATTGTACATCCACTGTAGAGTTTTGCAACAATTAAATGAATTAAACCTTAATGAGATCTGAAACATAGTCATATAATTACTTATACATGCATTTTTAAAATAATTTTAAGAGAAGTGTTTATTACCTTGATTAAGATAAACATTCAAAAAGGATAATTTAGAACATTTTTGCCATTGAACCACCTGAAGCAACTCCAGCAATTGTCATTCTTCAAAAAGTGTACACATTGCTGGTTCAATATCACAGCCATCTGCACAAGGCTTACAGTTAATGTAAACCAAAGCAACATACAATTTCAGTAGTTGGGGGGGGGACCAAATGTGAATGACAGAACAAATGATGAATACATTGGCCCAAGGTCCCTTGAGCTGGCATTTCTTTGAGCAAGCAACACATTAACTTAATCATATCTTTATTGAAGTCATTTAATTCCTAAAAGAAACTAAAGGCAAAGTTGAATATCCATAAGTATTTGAAATTTTAAGTTTTTCACAGTGTTATAAATTGTGGGGAAAATGTGGGCTCATTCAATATTTTTACATAGGACTAATTGACACAAGACACCTTTCCCCTCAAGCTCTTTAATGATTATCTGACAAATTAGTAGCATAAACTACTAGAGCTGAAATTCATGAATTTGATATTGGTGCCCTACACTTATGATGTCTATGTTTATTTATAGACCAACACTTAAGACCAAATTTTAATTTTTTGTTTCACTTAAAAGTCATAGGAAGAGTAAAAAAGGGCAGACACTAATGAGTATATATTGCAATTCCATATATATAAAATTTTAGAGAATGAAAACAATAATGATGAAAGGAAAGTCAGTGTTTTTCTGGGACTGGAGATGGAGGGAGGACTGCAAAGGGCCACAGGAAACCTTTGGAGGTGATGAAAATGATCTGCATTTTTACTGTGCTGAGGGCTTCCTAGCATACCACCACCAAGCACACTCACCAATTGTATAATTTAAATGGATACAGCTTACTATATATAAATTACACCTCAATAAAAGTGACAATACATAAAAATCATAGGAAAATGTAGAATCCCACACAAATATAAATGGGGCTGCTCAAGAGCTAGAAGAAAGGTTTCTAGCTGAGATCAAGCTCAATTCTATTCAACCATTTAAAATACAGAAATAAATATTTTTCTGGCACAAATTAAACGAAAGCTACCATCCTTAAAAGAATTCTAGAATTAGGTTGTCATCTAGGACAAAATGAAAATCTGTTTTGTTATAGCTGACACTAAGAGAAATAAAACAAGAATATGCAGACATGTTTGAGGTGTCTGTCTTTTACAGAAAATAAAATGGGCTATTGCATGCAGAGTTGTCAGGAATATTATAGTTACTGATGGTTCAACCTGAAAATTTTATGGAATCAGATGTTAAAATTTTTTCAAAACTCCTAATGGAACCACCATAAAGGATACTTGCTGAGTATTTTCCTGTACTTCATAAAAATCTTCCATCTTACATCAGAATTTTAGAGTTCACATTATAATTAATTATGCCTACAGAGTGTTGGCACATGCAGAAGGGTCATAGAGCAGGCTTTATGTCTCACATAAAACACCATCATAGGATTACAACATACTATCACACTCATTACAATTTACCACAAGCCTGACAAAATAATCAAATTCCCTGGATTAAAGCTGAATTATTCTCCTCTGTTAACTGTTACAGCCTGCTTCTCACACTCCAAGTTCAATTATAACTATATTTCTTTACCATCCCCCAATCCATTGCTAAATCCCTTATATGTCAAATAACTTTGTCTAGAATTTTTTATGTGAAGTTTCTCCTGACACCTAAACTGTTGGAAGAAAACAGGCTAGAGGAATCTAGGAGCAGGGTAGTGGTATGGTTTTCAGGGAAGCACAGGTTCCCCACCAATCTATGGCTGTCATTGCTCTTTTGTTTCACCCAGTGTCAAATTACAGTGCAACTATATTTTCCCTATTCAGCATGGCATAAGCATGTGGTTTTAAGAAAAGGCCAGAGGGTTCAAATCCCACCACCTGTGACTTTGGGAAGCTCCTGAGAATCACCTCATGCTGCAGGACAGCACCCGGATTCCTACTGTAGGACGAAGCACCCAGTGTGGGGGAATATTATCCCCCACTAATTTTTTAACTCCAAAGGAATAATGTGCTCCACTAACCAATATAAAGGAGAGCTTAGTGACACCCGGGGGGAGGAGAGCTACTCTGGAGGGGAGGAAACTGAGCTAGGGAGCAAGATTCCTAACCAAATACCCTCACCCTGCCTGCTGTGAATTCCCTGATCTGACGCTCTTAATTTACATAATCTTGCATAAAGTGCTGGGAAGTAATTGTTCACATTAGCAAACTTGCAGCTGTTAGTAGGAGCAGCAGCCACCATTGTGACCTTTCCCTGAGGGCGGGGTGGGTTGCTCAGCAAAAAAGCGGTCTTGGGCCCTCCAAAACCTATCTATTGCCCCAAGATTGGGCCCTTTCCCAAAGGATCTGTGTGGTACTGTGGGATTCCTCTCCACCTCCAGTAGCTGCCCGAGGAGCTGGGGAAGGAGAGGATTCGGCACAAGATCTTTAACTCAATCACAGCAGACAATAATTCTCTACCAGTGCCCTCAGGTTACAAGAGCTGATTTTTAAAGTCCTTTAACATAAGTGCTTGCACCAGTGTGGGAGAGCAGGGTGGGGCAGGTCGCCCAGCAGCGATATGGAGCGGGGCCTCAGTCCCCACCATCAGAAAGAGATCCCCCCCCCAACTGGCCATTTTCCCTGAGGGCTGTAGAGAACCGTGATTCACCTCTCCAGCTCACAAACCTCTCAGTTTGTGACCTTCTACCTTTTGGCAGCCTCTCTTCTTACCCAAATAGGAGGAGCCTGTGAACAGAACTTGCTCCAGCAGGGCACATCTCTCTAAAGGGGATCCTCTGCTTCAGTCTCTGCTTGATATCTGCCTCAGGAAGCTTTGAATATATGGGGCAGCACGGGCTTCCCCATAATATCTGAGCTCCTTGCATAGCCAAGGCTTTGTAGGCCTGGACCTCTCTAGTAGGGCACCTCCTAGTGCTTGCAAATGAGAATCACATAAGCACTGGCACGATCTGGACCATCTTTCACGGGTTTCAGTCAACGCCACAGAGCAGCTCTTGGGACTTCTGAAGATCACAAGACACGCAGAGTGGGTCACCAATGATCCTGAGGAAGTGAGTCTCAGGCTGGCCACTCTCCTTGGATCAGTCAGAGACCCACACATCTACACTAGGATCAACTCGATTGTCTGAGCCCCAGGTCCAAGAAATTTCTAGAGTGTGGATAGGCAGAAAGCAGCCATCTCAGGATTACAGCCCAGGGAGAGCTGAATACCCCTTTGCAACAGAAAATTTTGAAGAGATCATCTAAGAAAAACTCGGCAACTGGACTTAACCAAACTGCTTCTCCCCTGACAAGCTCAACTCCAAAGAATCTCCAGCTTGATGTCATATTTGAACACACCCCCCATGGTATATACTCGCTGACCTAGAGGGCAGAAAAACTCAGAACTTTACCAACTAGTTTTGTTTTTTTTTTTCATTTCTTCATTAAAAAGAAAACAAAACAAAACAGGAATCAGGCTGGAATATAATATTTTTAAATTTTTTACATTACTGTGGGTTTTTTCTTTTTCTTTTCTCCTGTCTTGCTTTACGAATAATACTGAATTTGCTGTTGATGGATGTAAATATTTATCCGTGTGTATGTATTGGTGATTGGCTCTTACTTTCTCTATGTCTTCTTGAACCCTACTGCTATCCCTACAACATTGGGTTACTATCAGGAAAACATTTCCTGATAGCAAAATAGCCTCAGCCTCTGGTGAGTGAAGATGACCATGCCCCATGCTAACCACTTCCTCCACTGTACTCTGGTAATCCCTAAATATAAGCATCTTTCTCTCATTCTCACCCCAAGTATTTACCCTACCTGCACCCCATTTCTATGGTTTCCTTAGTCCTAATAGAATAACCTACTCCCCCCAATCCCTTGTTCCCCTATACTCTAAAGCAGGTGTGATTTTATACCTCCCCAATTCACCTCCTTGACTTCCTAGTCATTCCTTCTCCCCAATTTCAGAGAAACCCTACTACCTGAAGAAATAGACACACTTCAAAATGGGTACTTGCTTGCTATCATAATATACAGTGAGAGTTCTCTCAAAGAAAGCTGCTGCTATTGGTGCTAATCATCAGCTCATCTGTTTTAGTTGAAATGGACTAGTATTTGCACCTATAGCCTCTCAAATTCTCAAAGAACGGTATAGCATTGGTCTGTATTGACCAAATAGCTCCCCTTCACAACAAAACAAAGCCATAAGAAGCTCCAATTATTCCACTAAGAGTAACAAGGTTGAAATACAAGACAAGTTCTCTGACTCAGAAAATGAGGAAAAGGGGAAATAACTCTCCTCCTCAACCCCACAGCTCTCCATCCAAGGACACCATAGCTGGGGCCCTAGTGAAAACCAAAGACATTGTATCAGCATTATGATTAGTAATGCAATCAAAGAGTTGAGAGAGGAAATAAGGAAAGAGCTCAGAGAACAATTTCAAGAGATGAGAGACAACTTCTACAGGGAAATAAGGGAACAATTCCATGAGATGAAAGATCAGCTATACAAAGAATTAGACATTCTGAAAAGAGATGTAGCAGAGCTATCAAGATTGAAAAACACGGTTAACCAATTCAAATCTTCACTGGAAGATACCAACACCAGAGTATACTCCACTGAAAATAGAACTTCAGGGCTTGAAGAACGAGTATCTGACAATGAGGACCGGATAAACAATGTAGAATTCAAAGAAGAAAAACAAGATAAACAGCTTATATTACATAATAGGAACTTCCAAGTAACATTGGATGAGATGAGGTGTAATAATCTGAGAATCATTGGCCTGGAGGAAAACTCCGAACAGCAAATAAGAGGCTACAAGATCCTTTTAAGTGAAATCATAAGTGAGAACTTCCCTCATTTTGCTATTGATCCAGAATACCACATCCAAGATGCTTATGCAACACCAAATAGACTAGTCAATTGAGAAACTCACCAAGAAATATCATATACAAAATGAATAACAGAGAAATTAAAGAGAGAATTCTAAAAGCTGCTAGAGAAAAGCCCCAAATCACATTTAGAGGCAAACCAATTCGGATCACTATGGATTTTTCAGAGCAAACAATGAAGGCCAGAAGAGCTTGGAAAAATATCTTTCAAGTGTTAAAAAATGACAGCTTCCACCCAAAGATAATATACCCTGCAAAACTCAGCTTCAAATGTGATGGGGAAATTAAATACTTCAATGATAAATTCAAGCTAGCAAGATACATGAACACAAATCCTGCACTACAGAAAATCCTCAAGGATGTTCTCCATTCAGAAGAAAATGCCAATGATATCCTAAATCCTTAAACAAGGACAAGTCAATAATCATAATGTACGCAAGATGACTTCCAAGGTGACTCAAAATTCTGTAATGGATACAAAGTCAGAGACTCAGCCTCCCATATCTATTCTAACTTTGAATGCGAATGGTCTCAATGCTCCAATTAAAAGACACAGACTGGCCCACTGGATTAAAAACCAAAATCCAACAATATGTTGCCTGCAAGAGACACATTTGACACTCAAAAAGACACACAGGCTGAAAGTGAAAGGATGGCAAAATGTCTACCAGGCCTGCAGCCCAAAGAAGCAAGCTGGTGTGGTGATTCTAATTTCTGATAAAATCAATTTCTAACTAAAACTAGTCAGAAAGGACAAAGAGGGTCACTATATTATACTAAAAGGGACAGTCCATCAAGAAGATATAACATTAATTAACATTTATCCCCCCCAATTACAACCCCCCAAATATAAGGAAAAATACTTAAGGACATTGATCTCCTCACTGATCTCAAAACAATAATTCTGGGGGACTTCAACAAACCACTATCAACTCTAGGCAGATCATCAAAATAAAAAATCAATAAAGACATCTCCAATCTGAACAACTCTATTAATCAATTGGGCTTAACAGACATCTACAGAATATTCCATCCTAAGACAGCTGAATTTACCTTCTTCTCAGCAGCTCATGGATCCTTCTCTAAAATAGGCCACATCCTAGTTCATCGGGATAATCTTAACAAATATAAAAAAGTGGATATAATCCCATGTATTCTGTCAGATCATAATGCTATGATCTTACCAATCAATAACAACAGAAACAACAAAAACTACTCAAAAACTTGGAAATTGAATAATCACCTGTAAAATAAAAGATGGGTAAAAGAGGAAATGAGAACAGAAATTAAGAACTTCTTGGAATTGAATGAGAATGAGGAAACAACATACGGAAACATCTGGGACAGTATGAAGGCTTTCTTAAGAGGTAAATTTATAGCACTGAGTACGTACACCAAAAATCTAGAAAGAGATCAGAATAACAACCTTATGCTTCAAATCAAATGACTATGAAAGGAGAAACAGTCCAACCCTAAATCTAACAGAAGACAGGAAATTACCAAAATCAGAGCTGAAATCAACGAAATTGAGAATAAAAAAACTATACAAACTATTAACAAAACTAAGAGTTGGTTCTTTGAAAGAGTGAACAAAATCGACAGACCCCTTGCCAACATCACCAAAAGGAAGAAAGAAATGAAGCAAATCAACAAAATCAAAGATTAAAATGGGGATATCACCACAAAGTCATCCAAGATACAGAAGATTATCAGAACCTACATTAAAAATTTATACTACGCCAAGTTTGATAACCTGGAAGACATGAACGGTTCTTGGACACACACGCCACCCCCTCTTTAAAACAGAAGGACATTGAAAACCTAAACCAACCTATCACAGATAGTAAAATTGAAGCAGCAATCAAAGCTCTCCCAAAAAAGAAAAGCCCAGGTCTGGATGGATATACGGCAGAATTCTACCAAGCCTTCACAGAAGAACTAACACTGATCCTCTACAAGCTCTTCTAGGAAATTGATAGAGTGGGATCACTGCCAAACACTTTTCATGAAGCAAATATTATACTGATTCCAAAGCCCACAAAGACATGTCAAGGAAAGAATACTACAGACCAATTTCCCTGATGAACATTGATGCAAAAATCCTTAATAAAATTTTAGCTAATCGGATACCAAAGCACATTAAGAAGATAATACATTATGATCAAGTGGGCTTCATTCCAGGAAAACAAGGCAGGTGCAACATATGCAAATCAATAAATGTAATTCACGACATAAACAGAATTAAAAACAAAAATCATATAATCATCTCAACTGACGCAGAGAAGGCATTTGATAAAATTCAACACCACTTTATGCCCAAAACTTTGGAAAAGATAGGATCAGGGGAAGATACTTTAACTATGTCAGATCCATTTACAACAGACCCATAGCCAATATTATCC
>PVKS010042577.1:0-15423 GCA_004027875.1 Aplodontia rufa | reverse complement strand
CCGCTTCCTTCCTGAGGCTCTCCCCTGAACCTGGCCATCTGCTTCCTCCTGAGACTCTCCTCTGAACCTGGTCACCTGCTTCCTCCTGAGGCTCTCCCCTGAACCTGGCCATCCGCTTCCTTCCCGAGGGTCTCCCCTGAACCTGGCCATCCGCTTCCTTCCTGAGGCTCTCCCCTGAACCTGGCCACCAGCTTCCTTCCTGAGATTCTCCCCTGAACCTGGCCATCCGCTTCCTTCCTGAGGTTCTCCCCTGAACCTGGCCACCCGCTTCCTCCTGAGGCTCTCCTCTGAACCTGGTCACCTGCTTCCTCCTGAGGCTCTCCTCTCAACCTGGCCACCCGCTTCCTTCCTGAGGCTCTCCTCTGAACCTGGCCACCAGCTTCCTTCCTGAGGCTCTCCTCTGAACCTGGCCACCGGCTTCCTTCCTGAGGCTCTCCTCTGAACCTGGCCACCGGCTTCCTTCCTGAGACTCTCCCCTAACCTGGCCACCCGCTTCCTCCTGAGGCTCTCCTCTGAACCTGGCCATCCACTTCCTTCCTGAGGCTCTCCCCTGAACCTGGCCACCCGCTTCCTTCCTGAGGTTCTCCCTGAACCTGGCCATCTGCTTCCTCCTGAGGTTCTCCTCTGAACCTGGCCATCTGCTTCCTCCTGAGGTTCTCCTCTGAACCTGGCCCCACTTCTTTCTGAGACTCTCTTCTGAACCTGGCCATCCGCTTCCTTCCTGAAGCTCTGTAAACCTGGACACCCTCCTGTCTGTGCAGTCTATTCTCCATGTCCCTGTCTGTGTTCCTGCTTTCTCCCTTTTAAGGTTTAGGGATTTTTTTTTTTTTTTTGCAATGATATTGGCAGTTTCTGTTCACCCATGTAGGAAAACCTGAGTCAATTTTAACTCCTTTATTCCATTCTCTATAATTAGTCAAAAAAGAAACCCTTGGATATCTACTGAGCGTGCAGTGCTATTTTTATCGCCAGCTCTGCTCTCATCAGTGGACCCAGCACAGTGCTCCCATTACCTTGCCCTGCCGGAAAGCATAATCGCCTATTTATTAACTACCCGAAGCGTAAACCCAGAGGCAGAACGTCTAAGTCCTTCAATACGAACCCATTACAGCTCACCTGCCTGCTCTCTTACAACTTCCCAAGTGAACTCTCTTCTGAAACCCGACTACTTTTCTGGCTGGCAAACTAACATGTCCTGATAATCACTGCAGTCTACGTGGGGCTTCCTCACTGGGGCACCTTCCTTCCTATCCAGCCAACTTCAAGAAACAGCTACTCTTAGGAGACGCTCTTCAATGGACACCATTTGTAAACATTTATCCAGTAACTACTGCAGAACTGGCATTCTTTAAATGCTTGAAATATTTAAAAATTACCTAATTTTTGCAACGAACCAATGAGGACAGGTACAGTCAGTTCCATTTGGGAGACGAGAGAAGAGAATGGTTACACAAACATGGACAGAGCCCCCAGCCTGCTCCTGAGTATTTCAGGAGTAAAACAAATAGAAGGGGACAGCTAAGCCTTCCCATCCAACGTAGGTAAAATCCCATCCAATACAGAAACCACAAGGGCCCTCTCAGCTGCTAAGAGGTACCAAATGGGCAGGAAGGCACTGAGCCTGGGATACGCCTGGGCTCACTGAGGTACTGGGGCACCAGCACAGAAATACCAACGGCAATGGTACGGTAGGAAGGAGGGGCTGGCAGGAGCTCACACGTGAGATGGCTTGCCTCCAAACTCATCCTCCACATGCAGACACTGCAGACATGCTGGGACAACAGGACTATACCAAGACTGTCCTCAGCAAATGCAGTCGTGGAAGAAGAAAGGTCAGATGGCTCCACATCCCCAAGAACGTGGAGAACACGGAAGCGTTTTCCAAACAGTGTTCAGAAGTCATGCAGATGACGCACAGATACTGGGGCCAGGACGCAGGTGAAAACTCAGTCACGGGGCTGTCGCTCTCTCAGGGGTGGTCTGACTCACAAACCCCTCCACACCAAGGCATGATCAGCTCCAGTGAGCCCCCCACTCCCACCCTGGCTTCTGCCCTCCTAGCTGCTGTTTTCTACCTGAGACTCACAGGCCTGGCCCTCATAAGCCAGAGTGTGGCAGGCGAATTCCAAGACAGTCTCCACTACAAGGCTGCTGGCTTGCAGGGCTCTTGGCTAGTCAACTGACCAGCAGTTCGGGTGATGCCGGGAAATAGTCTTAGATACTTAGTCCAGGTCCCCGGTCAGTGGACATTAAGACAACGAGATCAACCCAACCAAAGCAGAGCATTTTCTCCCACTGCTGACTTAAGGGAGGCCCGAGAAAGAATCCCCAACTGTCCTAGAAGAAAGACAACATCCATGCTATAAGCTGCAATGGGGGGCCATGTGGTGAGGCATTGCGAGCTGCCTCTAGGAGCTGAGGACATTCCAGCCAACTTGCCAGCAGGAATACAGCCACAGAACTGTCACGACATGGATTTGATCAACACCCATGCACATGGGCAGGACCCCGATCTCAGAGGACACCCAGCCCTGATCAATAACTTTGTTCCAGAGCCGCGAAACACAGAGGAGAGGAACCAGCTGGTACTATGCCAAACTTCTATCCAGAGACTGAGATGGCACATGTGTTATTCTAAGCCACTAAATCTGAGGTGAGCTGTTGTGCAGCAGGAGATGACAAATGCGTAGTGTGACATGGGGCGACTCCACCAGCACCCTGTCAGCTGCAGTGCAAGGGAACAGGCCAGAAGTGATTCTACCAACTGTTCCCCGCAAAGAGCCCCAGAGGAAACATCATGGCGAAAGACTGCTTTTCAGCGTCCTCCCTTTTAAACTTTTTGAAAAACTTTCATTTCCCATGTGCACAATTTTTTTTTCTTTTGGGGTGGTGGTGGTGCTGGTGAGGGAACCCAGGGGTGCTTTACTACTGAGTTACAATCCCTAATCCATTCTCAGTTTTGTATTTTAAAAGGATCTTGCTAAGTTGCTATTTAGGCTGGCCTCAAACTTGAGATCCTCCTACCTTAGCCTCCTGAGCTGCTGGGATTATAGGCGTATACCGCCATGCCCAGCTGTACACATATTTCCTACTATAAAGTAAACAAAAATAGAATTTCCTCATGACATATGAGCAGGTGAGTTCAATAAAGCATTAAAAGAAGAAATTTGATGGACAAGTGAGGCTGGTGCCTCCATACAACCTTTAAGTTGGAGAACCGAACCCACAGGTCACACCTCCTCATCCTTCAGGGTGAACCCTCAAGAGAAGATTTGGAGGAAGCCTCCTAGGATACATCTTACACCCTCCCCAGGACCACCTTTCTAACCTCCCATTCTGTGATCCTTACTTTTACTTTACTCCTCTTTTCTGTGTGTTCAGAGAGTGGTCCACATCCAAAACCAAAAAAGAAAAACGAGCTAGGAGTATCTAGTTAAATGCTGGATATGAGGAACAAGTACAAAAAGAGCATCACTCTCATTACCTCCACACTGTGAGTCTTGATAACTTAAAAGCAGAAGTACAATGAGAAGTAGCAGGGCCTTAAATATGTGTCTCCCACCTCCCAGACAAGAGGAACATGAGGGACATCCAGGTAAAAAGGTCAGGCAGGCACCTGGCAGCTAGTTATGTGACTGTGGGCCGCTGTAAGTGTCTATTTTTCAATACAGAAACAGAGGACAATTCCTAGCCAGTTGATATAGCCTGGATTTCACCCCCACAAAACCTGTGCACCAACACCTTGGCCCCGACGCAGCATGTGGGTCACTGAGGTTAAATGAGGTTGTAAGGATGGAACCTTGGCCCCTAGGACTGGTGTCCTGATGAGGAGAGAACAGGCCAAGGGAGGACATGCCGATCAGGCGGCCAGGCCAGGCGCAGAGTCCTCACCAGAAACAGAATCTGCTGGTGACTTCAGCTTCCAGGGCCTTAGACCACAGAGCTCTGCGTGGGACTGTGTGCTGGCTGCCTGAACAACTAGCAAACCCTACCCGAGCCGAGCCACAGGAACGAAAGGAGACACCTCCACGAGTCCCAGCAGACCCCTAGCTGTGAGGGCAGCACTGTCGGGACCAGACAAGGTGAGCCAGAGTTAGAAAAAGCGACAGTCTAGAAGGATCTACTTACGCACCCAGGGCTTCCATTTGTCACCATGACTGCACTCTGCTCAGGTGACCCGGCCACCCCACCTCTTCAGGGTCCCTAGTACCTGGGCCAGGGTGGCTGCACTGCGCTCAGGATCCCCAGCACCTGGGCTGCGCTGACTGCTCCCCTGATTCCTTGAACCTCCCCAACTCCTGTGCTTGCTGCACACCTTCCCCGCTCCCCCTCTGGCTGCACTCAGCACTGGGGCCTGGGCGGCACCCCTCAGAGTCCTCTCCAGAGCCTTCTGCTCCTCTGTGAGCTCTTCCCTGATTATTTCCCAGAGCCTGGCTGACACACAGGTCTCCAGGTCTGTCACTGCTACCCTCTCATCTCCCTGCCTACTGGGACCTGCTTCAGTGTGAAGGGGAGACTTCCTGGGCAGGGCAGAAAGAGAAGCTGTGGCGTGGGTTGATAAGCAGGAGTCTGAGGTGGCCCTTGTTGGGCGCCCCGCATGGCTGCAGTGCATAGGTTAGGTAGTGACCTGGATGACAGCAATTTCATGGTGGCTTACATGGCTACGCAGAAACAGAACAGACAGGAGAGCAGACGCAGCAACAGCAGAGGGGCTCAATCCTGAGGCCAGGTGTCAGCCTGTGGCAGTGCAGGTGGAGGTGGAAGGGCCACGAGTGGAGGAGAGCAGGTTCAGGAGGGAAGGACACCACCACAGACACATGGGTCCAGGCCAGGCAGGGGCCAAAGAGAAGAGAACTGGGAGAGGCCCATGACGGGGGTGAACAGCAGCGGAGGGAAGCAGAGGGTTGCAGCCTGCGAGGACTGCTAGGCACCACGAGCTGCGAGTCACCTGCATAACTGCACCAGGTACCTAGTCCACTCAGGTCCAATAACAGGTGACGAGAGCCAGCGACCTGGTGTCTGCAGAGGAAGCTGGGTGGCCTGTGAACTTCTGAGCTCACCATGCAGGCAGCTCGGTCCCTCCACAGCAGATTCTGGGACATGCCTCACGAGTCTGCCTTTCCTCTCAGGAAAAACACCAACCCTGCCCTCCTGAGTGTGACTTGACGCAAGCAGATCACAAGGAGACCCACGTTCGTCAAGGCGAAGGCGTGAGAATGAGCCTCTGCCACACAAACTGCTACCAGGACAGTGGGGATTTTACAACACAGGCAAGCCCCAGGGTTAGCGGGGCCAAATCCTCTCAAAGGATGGGACTCACATTGAAGACGGATCCCTCTGTCCTACCAGCAGGAGAACCTACGCCTGGCCTCCCAGATGCCTTCATTGCCTATTTTAAATGAATCACACAGGATGAGCAAAACCATGGGGTGCATATTGATAAGGAAACAGTGAATGTTCAGTGAACCTGCAAGCAGAAAAGCACAAACACGTTCTGTTACAGTCTCACATTATCCACCATTGACTTACTACCTACCAAGATATTATACATCTGTGCTTATTTAATTTTAATTCTGTGGTCTCCATCTTGAAAAATCCAAAACAACAACAACAAACCTTCATGGACAAAAAACCAAAAAACCCAAGACCCTTTTTATCTGATAGTTAGAAAATGAAAACAACCCAAGTACTGAACCATGAAGACTAATCGCAGACAGGAAGTGAACTCAACAAACATTTTATAACTGCTAAAAACGATAACTATATGGAACAATAAATCAGAAATTTGTATTCAAAACAATGATGAGAAATGAATACAAATTAATAATGATTCAGTTGTGAATTCACAGAACAATACAAACAGATGAAATTTAATATGCATTGCATCCTTTCTTCTATGAAGTTGTTCCAGTCCACATCTAAACCAAGCAAAAAGCAAGCAGAGGAAAGAGCCAGATGCCGGGGCGTGGGAGGCAGTGCTTTCTCCTGACAGATTTCTTTGCAGCTATAAACAGAAGCAGGGGCTTAGAACATCACCCTACAGTGGATTTATTTCAAGGAGAAGGGCCAGGGCGCCTAATTCCCAGGCACACCTACGAAACCTCAGTGTCTCACCCAGGAAACTTCCTGGAGGAAGAGGAGTCTGAGTTCTGTCTCTGATTCACCTTCTTTTCATTGCTCATTACCTTCCCGTCAACAACCAACCAAAGTCTATGCATGGAAAGGGAGTCAGAAGGCACAGCCTTCAAGTTCTGGATGAAGACAAACAGCACCTTCACCCACCCCCGCGCTGATGCTGGGGAAAGATCTAGCACCCTCCAGCTTGGCTGTGGCTGGTGCAATTGCTCACCTCCTCCCCAAAATTCCTCCTCCTCAAAATCCCTGTGGTTTCTTGAACTATGGAAATGGGCTAAGATAGTGTCTTTTATCAGTGTAATTAGCATTCAATTAGCATTTTCTAATTAAACATACCCTTACCTACATGTTTTTGCATATGTTTTCTTTTTTTCTTAAAGGCTTATATCTGCTCTAATTTTTCTTATTTTTTATTATATTGATGCAAGCTTTAAAGCATGCACAGATGGAAGAATACTCCTGTCTGTCTTCTCGAACCTTCAGGCCATCTCTTCTGACTCCTTTTTCCATTAGGAGATATGTACATCTGACCCTGTGAGACAAGTGGGTATTCCTGCCCCCCTAAATCCTGGGCATCTGTCCTTAGCTGGCAACACAATATATCCTTATTCCAGGCAAGGTTCAGATAACACAATACCAGCTTATCTGCTACTCAACACTTGATCAAAAAAAACCAAAGTTGTGAGAAGCAGCCAACACCTGCTCAGCACATGGGCCCACCGATCCTGCCCCACGGCTTGGACTCGTTCCTGCACGGAGCCCTGCTCTGAAGAGACTATGCTTGCGCTCCTTTCTGCACCACGACCTGGCTCGCACGCTACAGTGAGGGAGCAAGCGGCTCCCACGTGGCCTGTGATCAGGTCACGGTGTGCTCTAAGTGGGTCACAGGAGGAACTGTTGTTTAGGCCCAGGAGCAGCCAGCAGTGTCCCTGCGCTCATGCCAATGTCACGGCTGGTGCCACCCGCTCTGCACAGCGGCAGACACTGTGGTCTAACAGCGTAAGGCACCAGAGGACCTGCAGTTGGACCGTACCCTGATGCTGGAATTATCCTACGTGTCTTTCCACAATTTTGTCTTTTCTCTTGGTTTCTTCAACTGCTTTTTAAAAACTCCTGTATCTCATTTCTCTGTAAACTGCTTTGATTCCTGAGTGCAGAGAAATAAATTCTGTTAATACAGTGAAATTGCAAAGGTTCATGCCACTTACCAAACACTTCTATACTTTGTCTCAGGGAAGAAAATTGCTTTTTTTTTTTTTATTGACTCATTTCTAAAGTTAATCTTCGCCTCATAACAGTGAAGTAAAACCTACCAGATATAAATGTAAAATAAATTATATTTCTTACTTTCTTGTAAGTTGTCACCAATTTAGTATCTTTATGTCACCATTTTAGTATCTTTATCACATATTTATTTTAAAATTAATAAGAAAGGAAATGCCCTGTATTAAAATTCATGAAGCTTCCCCTGACTGAAGAGTTTACCCTCTTTTGGGGACATTATGTCAACCAAAGGAAAACTCTAACTTTCTTTACCCATGTTCCACTGCGTGGGGAAGAGACGAACCCCGATGACACAGTGACAACAGAGAAAGAAGGAGGAGCACAAAGGATCTGTTCCCTTAGTGCCATGGGAAACCAAGTGCATGTGATCCTCAGCAAATAGAAATATACACTGCCATTCCGTTTACTGCGTTTATTCTGAGTAAAATTTGTACACTGTTCTAAATATAAATGAAAACCAAACTGGAGAACAAAATTAAAAACCAGGAAAAATTTTAGCAGATGTATTTTAGAACATAAAATTTCCATTGTTAGGAAACAGAACCATCTCCCACTGAGGAAGAAATGATTTGGATGATCTGGAGACTCGGATCGTAAAAGGAGACAGCTGGTCAAAGTGGACAGAGCATAGAAAAAAGAGAACCACTCGACCTTGGTGCTGACCGAGCCCGCTGGTTTTCCACACCAACAGCTGACTTACAGAAGGAACACAGGGGAAGTTCCCGAGATCCGGAGCCAGGCACCAATGGGACAGGGGAGGTCACAGCCACCTTGGATCACCTCCTCAGGTCTTCACCGCACTTCCTCATTGAACTAAGGCACCTTTAATCAGATCCACGGAAACACACACTCCCACCTGGGGTTTAAATCGGCTCAGTCAGTAAGTGCAAGCTCCTACCCATGTTTCCATTTGTGCCAGTATAAATTTTTAAATCAAAACAAGTTGCCACTACTGGTGTGCAACAGCTAATGGCAGAAAAAATAAACTAAAAACAAAGAAATATTTATCTCCGAACCGTACAGGAAGAAACAGTTAAACAACCTGCTATTTCCCTGCGTTTACAGTCATGCTTTCAACCTTAGCTCACTCTTATAACCAGCACTTAACCGGAATGATCTAATCAGAAGGCAGGGGGTGACTAATGCTGAGATAATGTAATTCCTGCTCTGCCCTGGCCCAAAATGTGCTGGACAGATATAAGTTTCTGTGAAAACCATGACGTGATAAACAGCAGAGATGAGATTATGAAACAGAAAACAATAATGCCTTTCGCATTAAACATCACAACCAAGCTAGAGATGAACAGAAACCACACAGCACCCAGGGCATCAGCGGTTCCCGCAGGCCTGTGGCCAGCTGACCAGGTGTGGGCTTGAGTGGGGTGAGGAACCCGGAGTCTGCACACAGCAAAGTCACCACGGGCCTCGGAGCCAGGCTGTGCAGTCTGCAGGGGCACCTGAAGGGAGGGAGTGACTGCAGGGGTCATCCCTGCCCTGTGCACACTCACACAGGCACCAGAGCTTACTGGCAATGGTTCACACTAAGCCAGCTGACCCAAGCCAGTGTCAGGTCTAAGCATGAGTCAAGCCCTCGTGACAACTAAATCAACAGCCTGGGTGCAGTTGACCCACCATTTAGCCGAGTTCCTGCCACAATCTATTGTTCAGAATTAACTGAAACTGATTCCATCTTACAGGACTCTGGGCAGGAGCCAGCCCATGACAGTCTTGAAACTAATCCACCCCCTGCAAATACTGCTTAGGATGAACTCTAACTAGGCATGAGCCTGTAGAACGACTGCAGATGACACGGTTTATTTGTATTTATTTTTAAACTGGCAGTTGGATGAGGCAATGTTTAACACTATGTGAAGATCAGAGAACTAATGCCACTTTTAAAGGCAACTACATTTCATAATGGGCACTGGCATGGAGGAAGCAGCGCTGGTAGTGTTTGGGGGTGTTCTAGGGACCATGATAAACACATATGATTTCCACTCAGGGACCACAACCAATGAAATTTCTTCCTGTATAGTCCGTTTTCTGTTGCTATTAACAAAATGCCCAAGGGTGACTACTGGGTAAAGTAAAGCAGGTTTATTCGGCTCATGATCTTGGTAGCTGGAAGGCCAAAACTTTAAGACACCAGCATCCTGGCAGCGGGTCCCTGGTTGTCCTAATGTGGAGGAGAAGCAGAGAGGGAAGGGCTCTGTGCAGAAGGTGGCGGTCACATGGAGAGGCAGAAGCGAGGGAACGCAGGGCCAGACTTGCTCTTTTCATAACCATCCACGCCAGCAGGAGCTCCACTGACGGCTTCTGAGGCTGTCTCCTCCCATGGCCTTCCTGGGCCCCACCACCTGGAGGCTACCACACTGGATGCCCAGCTTCCAGCACAGCAGCCTTGGGGACACTAAACCATACACAAACACAGCATTTGCACACTGGCCTGCCAGTGTCCCTGCCCCATGAATCTGTTACTTCCTTTGCTTTAGTCAAACACGAATAGAGTTAAGGAAGACAACTTTCCAGGTATTTCCACCAACAAAATTAATGCAGATGACTTCAGACAAGATGATCTGCCGGGGAAAAGTGCTGCAGGTGTCCCTGGAAAGTGGTGCTCATAAGAGGAGAGACGGGCACGTTAAGGGCCATGGCTCCACTGGGGCTGGAGAGACGGGCACATTGAGGGCCACAGCTCCATGGGACTGGAGAGACAGGCACGTTGAGGGCTATAGCTCCACTGGGGCTGGAGAGACGGGCATGATGAGGGCTACAGCTCCATGGGGCTGGAGAGACGGGCACATTGAGGGCCATAGCTCCATGGGGCTGGAGAGATGGGCAAATTGAGGGCTATTGCTCCATGGGGCTGGAGAGACGGGCACGTTGGGACGGCTATAGCTCCACTGGGGCTGATGTACAGTGGAGTCAGCTTAGGGCAATACAGGAAGGAAGGTCCAGAACTGGTGAGAAAGACCCTGGTCTTTGAAGACCCCAAACCAGCCACCATGACTGACTCCCTCACACCTTGGTGTGCATGGTTGAACACATGGCTGTTCCATGGGCATCCTGCTCTCCAGGCTTCGCAGGGAAGCCCTGCACATTGAATGACACCTTCAGGACATTTTAGAAAAACTTAAAGAACATAAAATGGGAAAAGCCTTGTGCTGAGCTTTCCTTCCTCCACGCCGACCGCTTCGGCGTTTTAGAGGAGTGGGCCATGGGCTCTGGAGCCCCCCAACCTGCGCCACATTTCCACCCTCAGCTGCTGCTGTCAGCTGCGTTCCGCACTTGCGCTGTCGCTTCTGTTGTGGCTATTAGAAGAAAACACTGCAGCCAGCATTCAGCGAGTGGTCGGGGGACACACACGGCATTGACCTCTCCCAGGAACCTTTGAAGATTTAGCCTCATAGACGAGCAAACCGAGGTAGGCGAAGGCTAGAAACTCAGCAGGGTTTAAACCAGCTTAGCTGGCCCTGTGCTGTGCTGTTCCTGGGCCAGATGAAATTCCCCCATCACTACCATCCAGAAGCCGTGGCTGGAAAAACAGTCCAACGGCCCTCACTGCTACCTAAGAGTCTGGGTTCAAAAGACACGGACAGCTTCACCCTTTTTTCCTGTGGTTTTCATTTCTGTTTACATAATAGTGCCCCTGACTCTGAAGAGCACCCTTCTGTCAACAACCACAGAAAGACACCGAAGACACGGGCTGTCTTCCGTCAATCCAGCCAGCCTACATCCTCCATCCGCCATTCTGAGTGAATAAGCCTTTCACGGCATTGGGTGGGACCAAGGAAAACCAGAGACAGACCCAGACATAAGCACATGTAACAGGGAGAAGAAAGCGCATTTCTCCGGGCTTCAACTGGAAATCAAATAGGACAGTCCCCAACTTCCGTGCCCTCCGATTCCACACGCTCCTGCACATTACAGTGGCAAAGACACCTCACCCCTCGGGTCTCCCTGCTCCCACCCCTTATGGAAGAAAAAGGAAAGAAAGACTTCAGATTTCTAAGCTGTGAGAGCCTTGTTGCTGTTGAGATAAAATAGGTGTCGGGCAAAAAAGAGTGGTGGGGAAGAAAGGCAATGACCACCGTACAAACAGAATGCTCCGGGGGAAAAAAGCAGAAAGGCACCAGAGCAAGCAGGAGCATGTGGACTACTTCCTCAAGGCTTCTGGAACAGGCTAAACGGCCATTTGCTACTGGGCCCGCTGCCACGCGAAACACTTGGCTGCATAGCTTAAAGAGGTTACAATTTGTCTACCATTGTAGACCGATGCTTCCTCTGCACATCCAATTAACTGAGTAGGAAATGTTAAAAAAAAAAATCACTGCAGGGCAGAATGCAGAAGCCAGTGCATTTAATCACCCACACCAGCAGAACAGCAGCTGTGCCACACCTGAGCGAACTCTGAACGCTTCTGGCAAACTACCATTCACATTTCACATACCTACACCACTCCTCTATGCCATGCAGTCTCAGGACCGTTCTAATGCAAAATGAAACTCCTCCCAGAACCCTAAACCTACACCTGGCACCGCCGCAGGAAGAATAAGGCCAGATGCCCACCAGGGGACATGTCCTCCTGGGAAAATCACTGCTGTTAAGAGCAAGAGAAGGAGAGAGGGCTGGAGCGATGACTCAGTAGTGAGGGCGCTTGACTGGCACGCATGAGGACGTGGGTTTGAACCCCAGCACCAAGTACACAACAGAGTATAGGAGCAACGAAAGCCACATGAAAAACTAAATAAAATTTTCTCTTTCTCTCGCTGTCCCTCTCTTCTCTTAAAAAAAAAAAAAAAAGAAAAGTAAGAGAAGGAAGGACAAGAAAAGGAATAATTCAGTGACTGGGAAAGTAGAAGTTAATCAGTTAACAACAACACAGCACCTACACAAGGAGTTTAAGAGGTGACAGTGCAAAGGACGTGAAACAGTGGAGGCCAGGTGTGGCCTCCGTTTGCAGCGAGGCAAGCAGACCCGCTTCAGATGACATCTCCCTGCTCAATAGCCTGTGCAGAAACGGAGAGCTGCTCCCTCCCTTCACTCAAAAATCCAACCACGGTAGGTGTCACCAGTGATGACAGAAACAAAATCATAATGCATCGCTCAACTTTAAATCAGTAAAAGCTTGCTCTATAAATGAGTTAATTTCACCAAAAGTACCCAATGTTATACTATTGGCAAGGGAGCAGACAATCTGCTCAGCAATGGCGCTTGCCTGTGATCCCAGCTGTTCAGTAGGCTGAGGCAGGAGGATCACAACTTTAAGGCCAGCCTGGGCAACTTAGTGAGAGACCCTATCTCAAAATAAAACAAAAAGGGCTGGGGATGTGGCTCGGCGGTAGTGCCTAGCATGAAAAGGCCCTGGGTTCAATTCCTAGCCCAGCCCCACCCTCCCCACAAGAGAGAGCAAGCAATCCTTCCATTTTGTATCTAAATATAGCTTCCAGCAAACAGGTAAAAGCGAATCCAAGACTTCATATAAGGGAATTTCATTTTTATAAGAATATTTCCCATCAAGTGTTCTTCCCTGAAATAAACAGAATCAGCAAAAATCATGACATCACACACTCATGTTTTAAAAGGTTAACCAACTTTGGAATCAGCCCTTCCTCGGAGGTCAGTTAGCCCTGGATTGCTTCCTTCCGAGTCAATCTGCCTTTCTTTTCCTCAGCGGTTCTAACAGCAAAACCCCTGGAAGTCTGAGGCTGTGTGCAAACACACGGCCCAGCGGCTCAGCAGTGAACTCCACTGTTACCAGGCTCATTCCCCGGCTCTGTAGTGTATCTGGAAAAATAGTTTTGCACTATATGTTTAGCAACCCAAATAAGAAGTGCTATTTTTTTTTTAAAAAAGAGAAGAATACTGAGAGACAGAGAGAATCAATTTTTATTGAGTTTTTTCACATGGCTTTCGTTGCTCTGACACTTTGTTGTGTATGTGGGTGCTGGGCTTTGAACCCGTGTACTTGCACATGCCAGGCAAGTGCCGAAACCACCAAGCCACCGCTCCAGCCCCAAGAAGTGCTATTAATCCACACCTCTCTACAGGTGAACTTTCCAGCGATCTGTTGTGAGGAAGGTGTAAATTCACCCTGTACTGAGACCCGGAGCCTCTCCTTCGACCCCTGCTTGCCATCGGCTCATATGAGCTTTGGTAGCAACGGGTGTCTTCTCATTCATACAAATGACAAGTTCCTATCGGTAACCTCACCGAAAAGTGTGCATCACCTCAGCTTACTCCCTTTAAAACAGCTCAGAAACAGAGGGATTAAATGAAAGTTTACATCCTTCTCAATCAGGTGCCCAAGGGAATTCAGAGTAGGGAAGAGCCAACGCCATGAAGGCTGCCCCTCAGAAAGAGAAAGAGCTCAGGCGCGAACGAGCTCACAAAAATGACAACGAAATCGCTGTCTTGCGGTGAAGAATCCGAGGAGCCGGCAGTAGAGAGGCGAGCGGTTTCTGTTTTGTGCTGAACACCAGTACTTCGCCATGAAGCACGGTGCCTGTCAGCGGGAGGCTCTGGTGACACTGAGCCATGTCCTAGGGACAGCTGTCTGTCCCACCGACCAGACCCTGCACATTCAAATGATGATGCAGTTGTCCCCTGACTCTGAGTGCTATCAGCAACCCTGAAAGCACCAGTTCCTTAAAGGGGCCAAAAGAGGAAACCCAACTGGTGGAACTGCTGACCCGAGTCACTGACCCCATGAAAAGTGTTTCAAGAAAAACTCTACGAGAACTAAATATTTCACCTCTGAAACAAATGAAAGACTGAATCATCGAAGAGAAGGGTATGAAAAAGAGACGGCACGGACAGCTGGACTGACCAGTGCTTCCTGAAGGATTTCTTGTTGAGGGGCTTTGCACACGCCAGACAGGTGCTTTGCCAACACTGAGAGGAGCGGTGCACAGCCAGGCCTGATGTGAGGCAGACCCAGAGACCCCCAAGCGTGATCACAGATCTGGCTTTTTCAGGGCAGTTGCACGGTAGCACGAGGAGTTCAGAAAAGTGTACGCGGCAGCAGAGTCTGAGTGGCTGCTATGGTTCAGAATCAAGGCCCCCAAGCCTGTGCGTGCCGGTGCAAGAACGTTTAGGGACGAGGAGATCGGAGTAGGAAAGCCTGGTGCCCGACAGGGATGGACTGGGTGGTGGCTGCAGGTGGCTGGGTGTGGCTGCAGGAGGCAGCACCGGGGCGTGCTTTGCAGCTGGTGGGCAGGGCTCTCTGCTGGCCTTGCCGCCTGGTCCTGAGCTGTTTTCCTCCACCATGATGGACGGCTTCGCCTTAGACCCCAAACCCTGGATCAGCTGTCTATGGACTGAAACCCCTGAAACCATGAGCCATTGAACTTTCCCTCCACTAAAATTGTTGTCAGGTGTTTTGGTCATGGGGGTGAAAAAACTGACTTCAGCAACGGCCCCTCCGTATACTCTCCTCTTCTTCCAGAAACAAACTTTGATCTAGACTCATGGATGCCTGGACAAACACAGGTCCCCCTGCTAGCAATGGTCACATCACATACAAATTCTAAGAAAGTATCTTTCAAGGGAGGGAGGGATACATACTTGCTGCTGGAATACTGAATTCCCAGCAGTCACTATGGGACTTAAGGGAGAATTTTTTTTTTTTTTTGAGGGTAGTTGAGCAACAAGACAGAATCCTGCATCCTTGGATACCCTGGACTATGCCATCCGTCTAAGAATGCTAGATCTACATTTTTTTTTATGTCAAAGTGTAAAACATATCTTTCTTCAGATATGATTTTATTTTTGGTCATTTGCAGCTTAAACAAATTGAAACTAAGGTGTGATTCTATAGTTAGAGCCTAAAACTGTGGCCTCTGTTTAGCTGGGCAGCAGGTAGCACAGTGGAAAGCTACTTAATGGAATATGCTGGCAAAATATTAGGTCAACTTGTTACCTGCTGAGTCTTAGAAGGAAAACTAAGGGAAAAGCTTAGAGCCATACAAGTGCCACAAAAGACAATGACTGTAAACACCACCG